>CM067506.1:20710391-20942891 GCA_034509495.1 Acestrorhynchus altus | reverse complement strand
TTGTATGCAAATGTGTGCACACTGTGGTCAAATCTTTTTTGTTTGTTTGTTTGTTTGTTTGTTTTTTGTTTGTTTGTTTTTTTTTGGCCCCAGATTCATATACATATGGATACATATGATGTGCTGCTAATACATTCTGAAGTAAAATCACTTTATTTTAGTAACATTTTACTATATTGAGACATTTGGAGTCATTTAGCTATTTAGCTTAAAAGTTATGTTTATTAAATTATTTATTATTTTTAATATAAAAAGATGAACTCAACAGTTTCCGTTATTATGTAATTTTTACATATTTCACTGTTATACAGCTCCACACTGCATAGTTTTAACTCCTATAAACTCCTTCAGGGAAATCCCTCATGGCTGCTGGCTTCTCTTCTATAGTCGCCAGACATTAAGTGAATGGATTTATACAACTTTACACAGGTCGGTTTAAGTCCTCCCTTCTAAACCATTGGTCAAACTGCTTCTCAACACAGCACAAAACGGAGAAGAACAATGGCTATTTGGACTATGAAAGAGAATTCTCATAAGGCTCTATATGGCATTTGTTTATGGAGTCCTGTTACTAGTTATCTTGCTGGACAAAAAGGACCAATCAGCTTGGTAAATGCCTAATCGGCTTCCTAAATACCTAAACACAAATGTAAATAAATATATGTATTAATTATAATATTTTACATTGGCATGACAACAACAAAAATATGTTCTGTGAAATGTGGTAAAACTAAAACCATTTTTAAGCTTTATTGCTTTTTTACTTTTTTTTAAATGAAGTTGAAATGAAAGGAGCTGATTTAGCAATATAGGGTATTAAGGCTATTAGTCTGGGTAAACGAGTAAAGGTTTATATAATAATGTACATGAACACATGGTGCTATAATGTAGGGCTACTTGAAGCCCCACAGCCACAACATCCTAACCACAGCAGATGTTTGTGTGTCCCCAATGTCCTCTTTTTTGCAAACTATGGTACTCTAGTTATGGTACATTTAGTGTGTTCTATGGGGCTTTATAAGGCTCCAATTTGCTAAATTCAATAAGTAAACAGGAATTGCACTCCACAATTTGCTGGAAAATTACACAATTGTGTGTGTAAAAATGGGGGGAGAGAGAGCGAGAAAGAGAGAGAGAGAGAGAGAGAGAGAGAGAGAGAGAGAGAGAGAGATACACTAAGACAATGTGAATGACAAAGTGAGGAGGGAGACAATCAAACCAAATTGTTTTACTAGCTTAGAGAAAATTTAATAACACATGCACACCCTCTTTATCTTCTCATGACAGTAGACTGGGGATGCAGTTCAAATTTGATTTTTGGCCAAACATCAATAAAAACCTCCTCGTACACCACATTTCAAAACAACAATAGTAAATTACAAATCTGGGTTGTTCAGGCATTTGGATCAGAAGTAGATTTTATGTATTGTTTTCCAGTTGTTCTCCTTTTTAGTCATGTTTAAGTAGATGATTATATACAAAGATAAACAGGCCTGTAGTTCAGAATAGTTGAGTTAAAGTTATAACATAAGCTACAAAGCTATAAGCTATTCATAAGCTGAAGCGATTTTCATACTGACGTTCTAAAGCTGGTGATATTTTGACATTAATATGATATTATGATATATCCTAAATAATACGAAACATGCAGTCATGTGGAAAAATTAGAACACCCCATGAAAATATATTTTAACATTTGGAAATTTGATCAGAAATCAGTTCCACTCTCCACAAAATAATTTTGTGAAACAACTGCCAACATGGTCAGCCCAGGCTGTCCCAGCTCAGTTCAGCTCAAGTTCATTTCTAGAGCAAACCTCAAGATATTTAAAGAAGTCTCCAACAATCTGAAAATGTCATGGGGCCTACAGGTAGATCTTGCTACAGTGAAAGTACAGCACCTACCATCAGAAATATGTTTGGTATTCATGGAAGGTGTGCAAGGAGGAAACCCTTGATGTCAAAAAACACCTACACAGATGAATCTCAAGCCTTGCCCAGATGTTATCTTTGACATTTAATATCATCATTAATAGCTATGTAATTTTCCTCACAATATGATTTATATACAGTTACGAATAATGATTGATTATTTCTAAACAGTGAAAAATAGACACCATACTGTGTTTCTGAGAAAAGATGGGAGGCAGCTCTGTGTCAGCATGCTGAAATGACCCACACAGAGTAATTGGTGTGTGAAAGTGTGTGAGTGAGTGAGGAAGAGAGAGAGAAAGTGCAGGTCATATTTTGATTTTTTTTTTTTAATGCTCATTCTGAGCCCAGACCAAAACATTGACTTAGCAGTTCTTAAAATGCGAGTTTTCACAACACACATTGTGGGAGAGCAGAGGAGTGAATTTTACGTGCAGCAACTAGATCGTAAATCACATGCAGAGCAAGACAAAGCTCAAGTGTTCGCCTTAGTGACTGTTGCAGAAACCACTTTGTGGCTTTCTTGGATAACTAACAACTAAGTGCTCAATAAAAAAAATGCTGCCCTGCTACTCAGCCCCAGACATTCAAGCGGTAAAGGCAGGCAGCTGGAGTGTGCTGGAGAGAACCCAGTCCAGAGAAGGACAGGAATGCTCTCTGCTTTTCTGTGTAAACATGTTTGTGTAGATGGCTAACACCTGTAGTCCAACCAACAGCTAGAGATGCTATCGTGACATACAGATGAACTGAGTGTCTCCCTCAAATGGCTGTGTGTAATGTGTGTTTATGTAGGGTTACAATAATCTCTCTAATTGCTATTTTTGGACTACGCTGATGGACTTCCCGTCCTTTGGTTATAAAATGTATTTACATGAATTTGTCCTTTACTTATCATGATATACAATACCAGCAATTGTGCTTTCTGTAAATCCATTATTTCCAGTTATTACATTGACAACTGTTTGCCAGGAGGCTTAAAACATCTGCCTGACAATGCAGAAACTCTTTTGTCTATAAACCAAAGAAAATAAAGCATAACATGCTTTATATGTATGGTTCTTATTAAAATGACAGGGATGCTTGTGGTACAAGTAAGTAGCAGGAAAAACCACTTTGCTACAAAAATGTATACCCAGACCCAGACTAGAGTTATTGGCAGCTGAGGTCCCAGTAATGGCATATTAGTAATTGCTCTCTAACTAAATGGCCATTGTCTGGTGACCGCAGTTCAGCATTTGAGTGTTTTGTCCACTGTAAGGTTAAAGGTCAAAATGTACAATTTGCTTATTTCAGTCAGTTTTTGTATGCAAACTAAGCTTTAATGAAAAAATATGCCATTTTGCATTCATTCATATTTGACATTGCATACATACGCTGATAAAGATTATGATAACATTATCACAATCAACCTGTGGCTCTTTCATCCATATACTGTGGCTCCCTGTGGTTTATGAAAATAAAGTATAAGTATTTAATTGAAGGATATTTTATTTGTGTTAGTTCTTCTTTAAATTTTAGTTCTAAATTGGAAGATTGTGATCTTCAAATATTAAAATAATTATAATTATTTTTCATCACTCAAAATCAGCATCACACTCATGGACGTTGGTTTACCCGCCAAAATGTAACAGGTGTGTAAATTAACCTGATTTGGATCTGGAGCTGGAGCTGGATCTGGATCTGGATCTGGATCTGAAGCTGGAGCTGGAGCTGGAGCTATTCAGAATCACAAATAGAGTGATATTGAGAAACTGAAGACTGGACAATCTCATATTTGAAAACATTGAAGGCCCCAACACCTACATAAGCATGAAGAAATATGCATGTGGAGTCCTGTCTATCTTCGGATCCACATTTGTATGTGAGCAGCTGTTCTCCACCATGAACTGTGTTAAAAACAAATCCCGCTCATAGACACAGCGTACAGTCCTGTAAAGGTCAAAGTGACTTCGTACAGCCCCGATTTGCAGACACTCTGCACAGAGATTCAGGATCAGAAGCAAAAAAAATATTTTTTTTAAATATTTAAAAAAGAAATATTTATGTAAATATTTTGCAAATATCTATTTTTCATTGTTTAGTGACAGTGCTTTTTCTCCCAGTGTATTTTTTTAATTCAGGTCCAGGCTCCGCTACATTCTCTGAAAGCCCAAAGGTAATATAAGGATGAGGCTCAAGGCATTTTTTAGCTTTTGTTTGCTAAATGGATACTTTAAGTTCAGCTTTTTAATTCATTTGAAAGAGACCTCGGCATATTTTTTCAAGAATTCAAAATGTGTTCATTACATAAATAAAATTGTATTTTCTCTGCAGCACTTCATGGATTTCATAAGCAGCACACTATAGTTGTTTATGCAAAGTGTAAAGATAAAAAAAAAACAAAATATAGTCATCTTCATTTTAGATGTCAAAAAGTATTTGCGGCTGCCAGTATTTAATTTTCTGTGGAAACTGGGTCCAAATGGTTCTATGGGTGTTAAATGTTGCTGACCCCTGGTGTAGAGTCTCCAACAAATTAGCTCCTCGACATTCACACTGAAGCTATATGGAGTGTTTCCGGGTAGACTGCTGCTTGAATCACCTACAATACATGGTGACCAATCAGACTGTTATTAAACTTGTTTATACTTGGTCACGTATCTCAAATATGTCTCAGACCACCTCCTGAAGTGGTTTGAACAATTGGATTGTTATATGTTTTAAATTAGTCTTGGGTGCATTTACACTTTGTGGCTTGGTCTTATATAATTATATAAATACAGTCCCAATATTCAAGATAGATGAAGTGA
This sequence comes from Acestrorhynchus altus, assembly GCA_034509495.1. Lineage (NCBI taxonomy): Eukaryota > Metazoa > Chordata > Actinopteri > Characiformes > Acestrorhynchidae > Acestrorhynchus > Acestrorhynchus altus. Next base: position 20,938,170 of record CM067506.1, on the reverse strand, counting down.
TCAGGTGTAAAGAGGGTCTTTTATAAGATGGCAAATTTTACAAAAAATATGACTCCATACGGCACATTTACAAAAACAGCCTGTTTAATACTAAAGAATAAAGAGAAGTTAAACATGGTCATACCAATTGATTTATGACTTTATCTGGAACATAAACCCACACAAAGCTCATAAATGGGCCTCAAAGGCGAAAAAATAATGCAAGAAAAATTTAGGCTATGGATCCTGTGGATGGGGACAGTTTTGGACAATTGGCTCCTGAGAAACAACCCTTGTACACTTTGGTCAAAAGACCAACTTAACTGTTTTGTATCTGTTTTGTATTTACCTAAGAAAAATGTCTTTTTCTACATCAGAAATCTAACAATTTTGAGAAATAAGTGAGAAATACTTGACACTTCATTCATATATTTTAAAGATCTACTTTATATCTGATTTGCCAAAGAAAGTGCAGCAAAAAATCGGAAGAAATGCATTCTTCTTTGGCACTGGCACTCGAGGAACTTATTTGCTCTCAGACTCTTTATTCTGACCTTGCACTCAATTGCTCATGAATGGATTGATGAGAGCTGATGCTCTAGGGAAGAGCAAAGAACTAAACCAATCTTTCTAGCAAGTGTTTCCATATGGACACTAGGAGGGGGCACATTCCTGTGGAAATGAAGGCAGTTCCTTTCATCACAGAGACATAATCGATAAATGATAAGGATGCCAGGAGAAGTTCAAAGTAAAAGCCTGGACATGGAGTACACAGAGATCCAAACGGAAGGATGTGAGCAGATGGACAGCATGCGAAAAGAGATGGGTTCCAGAGAGTTTTGGTTGATGGGCTGAGAAAAAGAGGGAAAGAAAAGAGTGACAGAAGGGGAGGAGAGAGAATGTTGGTGTTAAAAAAGGGGACACGTGAATTAAAACAGTACGCCAGAAGCTTCCCTTTAATCAGGGGATGCCATCAGCCCCTGAGGTCACTTCCTTTGAGGCTAGCTTCATGTTGTGCACTGATCACTGCTTTATCAGGAAGGAATGCAAATTACAGCAAAGATCTCCACTTGCTCTCACAATGCCTCTGCTGTGGCATGATAATCATGGACAGCAGAACGCTGTGAATCTACTTCCTCAGGGGCACCACTTCAATGAGGAACAGCTGAATTAATGCTACTCCCTCAAACCCAACCTAAAAGGAGACTTACATTCCGGCTTCAAAGATCCACACATACTGAGCTATTTGTGAAAACTGATGAGTATTTAACGTTTGGAACAACTTTACAGTTTTTTTTCCCCAATCTGTCTTGTAAATTTAGTAAACATTTTTAAAGTAAGAGCATTGCTGACACACTGGCATTCAATCCTAGAATAGTGTTGCCAATATAATAAGATGACCTGGAGCAGCAATGGGCTCTGGAGCAGTGGAATTGTGTTATCTTGAGTTATACAGCAATGTCTAATAGCTTTTGGATGAGCTGAACTGGTAATCCAGAACTAATCATCCAACATTCATACTGCACAATTCACAAATACTGAAGGCTGAACGCAATGCTCACCATAATGTTCCAACATACAGTTTAAAAAGGATATCATAGTATATATAGATAAATGCTAGGGCGCCATCTATCCATAGTTGATGGAAAAAATTATTCTAACCTTTATGTTTTACTAATTATAATTATAATTCTAAATATTGCAAAATCCAACATCATAACCTCACGGTCTAATAACATTGATCAACTCCCAAAATAATGTCATTTTCTGTCAGTAAAAGCAAAGATTAGCTAACTACACAGCAGCTGCCAGCCAAAATGTCAATATGTCATTAGTGTACTGTAAATCATACGTTCTCCCATCTGCCATTTCAGTCATTTTTTACAGACTGTGCACTCCCTCACTGATTGCAGCTGGAGTTACCCCTCTGTTCAGGGGGTTCTTCAACAATTGCGGCTCATTCTCCTCTAAAACCCTTTGCCAATTTTGGAAATTTTTGTAGTTTGACAAAAATGTATTTTTTTGGTGACACATGCCATATGCTGTTATTTTCAGGTGATCCTAGAATACTCTCATTTGTCTTCATTTGAGATGTAAAAGAGAACTTAGACATTTGTATGAATTTGAGGGGGAAAAGAAACACATCTCAGAAATTTGGAAGGCTCCTTTGGCAATTAATCTTGAATTTAATTCAGTTGGAAATTAGTTATATTCTGAGTTGGATTGCTTGCTGATAATTAATTGCACAATAATGAGACCAATGATGGTTGAATAGGGTAAGTCTTGTAGTTTATTGTTATATGTGTATCATGTAGGTTATTCTGATCCTGAGTTATGTAACCTAGAAAACAAATAACTGCTCACAAAGTGCAGATCTTGGGTTGTATGAGTTAAAAGAATATTTGGGCCTATAGACCAGGTGATGCCATTACAAACACTAAGTAGTCCCATCTCAGTCATTTATGCTGAGATTTCTTATCCTAGGTGCAGGGATCATAAATCTTACAGACGTCCTATAGCTTACATTACCTCAAAGTTATGTATTCTGTATTTAGATGGTTTTGATCGCATGTTCGCATGTACTGTTTTTATTGTTTCTAAAATCAATAAAGATATCATTTAAATGGACATAAAGTCTTGCCTAAGGCATCACATTGATGAGAGCTGGCTTTGTTCTTTGTTTAAGAGTATAAACAAAGACAATATTATTGCAGTACTACTCCCCATGACTTGATCCTTTTATTAAAATTCATCTCAATACATTTGATATCAGAAGGCCCGTTGAATGATAACACAAACAGTTGAACTGACTATTACATATTTAAGAAACCTTGAAGTGACTACTGCAGGAACTAGGATGCATGCTTCATACTGAGAAGTTGGCTAGTAGTTAGTGTAACACCAGGTCCTGTGGCTGTGGTTACTGATTTATTATGAGAGCTTTTACCTCTCCCTGTAGATCATTTAAAGTGGAATGCATCTCAAACAGTTCTACTACAATGTAGCAAATGAAATGTATGCTGTGAAAAGACCTTGAGAACATACTGACAAAAGAGTTACTTAGGTGACCCTGAGGGGACCGAGCCAGAGGCTGACAACTGAGATTACATGCTAACTGCTGATCTGATTTGTGTAGCAGTTACTAAACACAAATATGATTTATGTCTTAAAATTTTGATTGAGAGTCACACTTTTCCCACCCACACAGACAGAACACATGCAGACCACACACATGCTTGAAACCTCAGTATGGAGGGACATGCAGACCCCCAGCCTCAGTCTGACAAGACCTCCATGCGGTTTTTAAATAGTCAGTCAATCAGTTTGAACTATGTGGATGATTTTCAGTGGTAATCAGATTTAATTTGGGTCTCAAGGACCTTGTGGGCCGTCAACACTCTTAAAATTAGAGATTCCTAAATGTTTTTTGGCTTAGATGCAGAGTTTTAGAAAACAAAAAAAAGTCAATATATCTATATTTAGCTTGTTTGTCGCTTTTACATATCTAAATTAGAGTAAAATTCTGTAAAGAGACATACATAAAAATTGACTGCCCCTTCATATGCCAGCTCTGACAAAACAATGTGTTAATTATATTCAATATTTTGTAAAAACAGTTGTAGTACTGTTGTAGCTGTATTTAGAATTATGACTCAAAGCACCATTTGGATACTTTTGGATGGTTTGTTGATGGGCTAACTTGTCTTGTTCTTCTTCATAACCCTGAAAAGTTTTACAGCTGCAACTCCAACTTGAAGAGCATTTTTGGTACCATATACTAGTGCAGATCAAATAACTTGTAAAGTAATTTTTGTTCTCATTTAATTAAAAAGGATAAATGGTATTTTATTCATTACACATTACACATAAAGTAAAAAAACAACAAAAAAACAACAACAAAGCATTATAAATAAAATGTCTAGTTCACCATGCTCAACCACAATCATGGGGAAGATGCTGACCTTACAGTTGTCCAGTGGACCATCATTGCCACCCTCCACAAAGTAAGTGTACCTACAGAAGGCTATTCTCATAGTTCTCATTTTCTCATATTTTCTATTCTCATAGTTGTCACTGTTCTCATAGTGCTGTATTAGTTCATATCAATAGAAAGTTGACTTGAAAAGGGGATGGTGGGTGGGAGAAGGTGTACAATGTATAATTTACAATGTAAAGGAAAAATGTATAATTTATATAAAAAAAGAAAATCTGGGGAAAGCTTATCAAGCTTATCAAGAAGTGAACTGAGGCTGGTGTCAGTATATCAAGAGCCACCATGAACAGATGTTTCCAGGAAAGGGGCCAAAACTGCAGCATTCCATTTAGAAAGCCTCTCCTGGTCCAGAGATGTCAGAGGCTTCTTACCTGGGCTAAGATGAACTGGACCGTTGCTCAGTGCTCCACAGTGTTCTTTTCAGATGAAAGTAAATTGTTCCCTTTATTTGGAAATCAAGAATCCTAGAGTCTCAACTCAAGCTCCTCGAGTCTGGAGGAAGGGTGGATAAGAGTAGAATCCAAGTTGCCTGAAGTCCAGTGTGATGTTTCCAGAGCGTATTATGGTTTAGGAGGCCATGTGCTGCAGCTGTTCCACTGTGCTTTATCAAGTCCAAAATCAGTACAGTGTCTACCAGGAGAGTTTAGATAACTGCATGCTTCCATCTTTTTGAATTTCCATTCCATCTCCATTTGCAGCAGGACTTAGCACCTGCCCACACTGCCACAATGTCTTATATAGCTTTATGAAATATTCTAATCATTTGCGATTTTCATGAGCTATAATTCACACAGATCAAAAGTAAACAAAAAAAGGATTGCAATATCTTTACATGTTTCTTTACATGTAACAAATATAGTATATTGCTAGCTGCTCTGTACCCTGTGTAAATAATTCTGGATGAATAGGCCAATCATAATGCTCTTAACTACACTGTTTTCACTGGACAGCAATGATATGTGGCCTTTGTGAATTAAGTTGACAAAATTAAATGAACAAAATATTTTCATGAAATTCAATCATTTTTCATTTTGTATTAGTAGAGCCCTTTTCAAATGTGGTCATGGATATGGACAATATATGTATATATGTATATATGTATATATGTATATATATAGGCCCAAATATATGATGATTTCAATGCTGAAACACACTTTACTTTGAACTCATCAAGCTGTTACCTATCAAGTGGATTTACTTAAATTTATGTTAAACACAATGAAAATGTCTTCAAATCAAAGATCCAAATCAAGTGTTATCTAATTTCTTTAGGATCCCAGTCTGGTTTTCTTATGGCAAGTAGCCTGTTCTGGCACAATTGTGGCTCTATGTTAAGTTTCATGTAACTGTGTTTTTTTCTTGAAAGAGAAAGGCTTGCACTCATTGTTTGTGCTCTTGTTTAGTGCTGTTAATTTGTGTCTTACAGCACTCATTAACCTGTGCATTGTAGGAAACATCTCCTACTGTTTTCTTGAATGGACAGTGCTTTGTTTCTCATGATTAATGGCCTGAGTCTCTTTCTCTCTTTTACTTTCCCAATCTTAATCACTTCAAGCTGAGGAATGGTAGCTGTTGACAGCAGGGCCTGCAGTAGACTGTTTGCATTCTGGTAAATGGCTTCTTTGGAACTAAACATGAGCACTTTAGGTAGTTTTATGAGCTCTAAATGGCCTGCTGTCGTCTTTGTCTTTGTACTTGAAGCTAAACCCTTGGCGATTGGACCTAATTGTCCATGACTGTAGCTACTCACCCTGTGGCACTTCTCTGCAGGAGCAGGTGCAAACGAATAAACGTTTCAGCAGTGTGATTGGGCCTATGATGACCCTCTCTGTAGATTAATGGCTTTGATTTAACCCCACACCTCAGCTCAGCAGGGGAGAGTAAAAGAAAGAGAGACAAATGCCATCAGCTCCTTGCTGAGATCAAAGCCTCTCCTTCTTTGATTTCAGACTGCTGCTGCTGCTTAAACAGACACCGTCAGTCATCCTCTTTTGGACAAACAGAAAGGGCTGGTCAGCTACGTCAGGCTGTAAAGGATGTCCTTCAATCCTGAGCTATCACAGAGATAAAGAGATAAGACAACATGACGTAAGATTTTTCCAATTAAGTCATATCATCTAAAAATGACACCTTAATACCATATCAGTCTATGTGTCAAGGCCTTTTAAAATGTTTGGATAATGAAAATGGTTAATAATTTGAAGCCTGACACATTAGCATCAGACTAAACTTTATCCAAGCATATCATCACTGTCACCTAAAATCTTTGTATCTCCATTTTAGCTGCTTTTCTCAATTTTCCCTCCACTTCCCCCCATTTAATGGTGATATTCAGAAGTTCACCATTAAATGTACAGTCATAATGTATTACAGTGTGCTTTTTTTTGCAACTGTAATTTTGTTAATTCCAGGTCTGTTCTGTTAACAATAAATGAATGTGGAAAACCTTGCCCAAAGCAGTACTACATCCGGAATATAGCCACACTCAGCAGTACACGTATCAGTCATTTGTTCTTATGGCATTCAGCACAGAAGAGAAGGTAGCCTGAGGGAATGACTATACACTGATGATGAGTGAAGGGGGTAGGGACAAGAGATAAGAGATGATGCCAGCAGCCAATGGGAAAAGTTTACCTCAAAACTTTACATGTTTAAACCCACTGTATATTATTGAAACAGTACAGTTACCTTTTGTCACTTAAATTACAGTGTTTAATGGAGACAGTTACTGAGAGTTAGAATCTCAAACTAATCTAAGGTGAAGTGAATCTATTGTTCAGGACATGAGAAGTGGAAAAAAGAGTCGAAAAGAGTGAACATGAGTCAGGTAAAGGTGATTGTTATCCTCAATGATGGACTGTTAATAAGTAATATTTTAGTAAACATAGCCACAGAAAGATAGAGGTGAGAATGGTGAGTGGGGTCGCAGGGTTTTGGACTCTCCACAACCTCAAGGAAACAGTAAAAAACATGTAGTTAGTTCCAAGTGCTCAAATGAGTTCTTTAAAATTTCAGTTCACCTTAAATCCTGCCATGCTTATTTAACATTTTCATTACGCCTTAAACAGAAAAGCAGTTATAGCTACCCAGATGAAACTGCTGCACCTTTTGGTTTCTTACCATTAGTTATTCTACATAAAATTTTACATCTACCTCATTAAATGCCTTCATATTCATGGGAAATTCAAACATTAAGTCTCTCAAAAGTATATGGATGTGATGGTGATCACAATCCTCTTATATCAGTTTAAAACAAGATGTGTAAAAATTGTTTTTGGCTATTTTTTCATTATTAGAATTTTGTTTTTCACTGTAAACATAGAATACATTTTTTTGCATATATTTGAATATGTTACTAATTTTAATAAATCATTTTTAAATTAGCTAATTAAAAATCAAAAATCATTTACTTTTACTATGAAATTGGTACTTTTTTTGTTTATAGATTATTATCAGTCCAATTTATATGAACAAATAGGATCATATGAATGCTTTTTGTCATCTGTCAATATCCTATAGCTCATATAACCACAACAGAAAGATACAAACATCAATCACAGTAAGAAATATGTATCTCCTGTCGGGATCACTGACATGCCAGCAATAATTGCCCATCTGGCCCTTATTTAATACAGCAAATAAAAAGAAAAGAAAGCCTTATGAAATCTGGTGAATGAATGAAAGTCTCCTCTTATCCAGATCAGCTTCATTCCTGTCTGCAGTTCAAAGCATGAAGGCGTCTTATGCCCCCTGCCCACTGGACACTGGCTGTGGCTCTTCTATAGTCCATTGTAGGAAAGGACCCCCTAAGTCATTATGGAAACAAACCTGCATTGCTGACTTTCAATCCACTCACATGCAATCACCTAGGTGACTCCAGTCATCTTAATCTTTAGAGTACCCGTGTAGAGTGTCGTCAAGCAAGCCTGCTTATCTGTCATTGCTGAGATTTTTTTAGGTCAAGTATTTATGCATTTGTCAGATGTTTCAGTTGCATATTTCTAAAGCGTTTGAACCTTCAAAACAAAAACGCCAATTACCCCATTCCTGTAAAACATCTGGGCACACCTCTGGGACACTCAGGGGGGTAAGCTGTAATTGGAATAATATGGTTATTACTAAGCATTAAGTAAACATTTTTCTTAATCATAGCAAACCTTATATTTATCATATACACTCACACTTAGTCACACACATACTTATTCACACACACATATACTGACTCACACACACACACCCAGAGAGAAAGTGATACGTGTAAAATTACGCTGCACTCTGTGGCTTCTTAAGCTGAAGTGAGCTATTTAACTCTAACTGCAGTCGCGGCTTTTGGCCCAGCCAAAACAAATGAGAATGTGGGCTACCCCCCCAGGGCTATTTATTTGTTCTGTTTTGTCTGGCAGTGGCACCAGACGCAGCATATTGTGTTGTTATTTGGGTAAACAATGGGCAGATTGTTGAGGGGATTGAAGGTGCCCAGCTGTGCATTAGGTAGTGGAGAAAACACAGTAAGAAGCCAAGCAGCCTGGAGTCATTTGAGGAGAGCAGGTGGGAAAGTGCTGGACACGGACAAATGCGGAACGTGGTGTAGGTCATTAAGCCACAAGGTCACTTTCAAAGAAACTCTGGAGCTAGGATTGGAATTGGAACTGTGATGACGGTTATTGTAGGTTAAGACTTTGAGATCTCACATTTTGTGTTTTTTTTAATGATCCTGTCTAATTGATAAATCCCTGCTGCCATTATTGAGGGTTTGGACACACTTTACAGAGCACTGACAACAGTCTCGTTCAGTCTAATTACAAACTAGAGTGCACAAATGAACTCTTGTCAAGATGCCTACATTTAAAGTGGCATTCATTTCAAAGTTATGTTGTGTTAAATGTTAATGTAAACTGTTAGGATAGACTGGTGTCGTTTTATGTCAATTTTCATATTAATATAGTTGGAACCAACACATTGTTCTTTGTTATTATTTTTATTTTGGTATATATGACAAGTATGATGGTAAAGCTCTTGCTGGCAAATCTATGTTGTAAATGGATGAATAGTTGGGTGGATAATTAACTGATCCAGAGGGAAATTGAGACAACCAGTAACTTAGTAAAATGTTATTTGTTCTGTTATTTGTCTGTCCTCTTCACCTATCATCCTTGTTGTTGTATGTCCCCATGTGCTCCTAAGCACATGGGTTGTGTTTGTTTTGTCTTTGTCTCCTCCCTCTCTCCGCCCTTTCCCAGCAGTGTCAGATTTATAACTCTGCCCCTTCGTTATCTTGTCCCAGGTGTGGTCAATGTTGTGTTATATTTAAGACCCTTTGTCTCAGCCTGTCTTGGTCAGTCCTTGTTGAAAATTGCTGATGTCAGTCCTTGTAGATGTTGTGTTTACACTTGTTATAGTTAGTCATCCAGTTTGTTTGTTTGCTAACATTGTGTTTTGTTTACATAATGTTTGAGATCCTTTAGTTTTGTATTTTGTTTATTTTCATTAAATCCACCATCCCAACGTGTACCTCCACTTCCCTAGTCTCTATTTAGCACACCACCCTGACAAAATGCAACAGTAAAATACAATAAAATAGACATGTAATGCAATATATTACATATGTAGAAACTAGACATGGAGGAAAACTATACAAATAATACTAAACTATACATAAAACACACAAAGAACCTGGAGCACAAGAATCAGTAGGTTGGGTCCTGTGGTGAATCTGCTACTGGATGATCCTCAGTGCAAAGAAGGATGTGCAAAGGTGCAAAATATATAGTTATAAAGTGATAAGTGACATCATGTGCAAAGTTGCTGAGCCTGAAATATGAACTAGTAACTAATGTCAGTAACTGTATAGCCAAAATATAAAGAAATATGCATGAAAATAAAAAAATGAATAATGACTCTATGATTAGGTTTTAGGATTAACGCCACAGCAGGCCTTTAACCTTCTTTCTTATTTGTCTGCCTCAAGAAAAGTGACACAAAGTTTATGTAGCATATCCCCCCAAGCAAAACAAGTCAACTGGATCCACAGTGAGCCATAAAAAAAGCCACAGCTAAAAAATGCAGGCAAAAATGTTATCTACAGTGGAACAACTGGAGCCAACAGAATGCATATTTTTCAGTAGGATTTTATGGCATTTGGTGCAGAATATATTCTATCATCTGAACACAGCCTCAGGGTTCAGCTTCACCTCACATTTGAAACTAAACTAGACAACTAGACAAAAGAAAAACACACACATTGCTGTTTTTTTAAGAGAAGGAGACCTCAGAATATAGCAAAACTGTATTTCAGTTCAGATTTTCCCACCTTGATAAACCAACTTGATCTGCGTAAATCTGCGTTGGGAAAAGTATTCCATAGTGCAAATCTGCTCTGCTGAAATGCCAACTTTTATTAGCAAATGGAATCGACACTTTTTTGTGCTACCATATGTTCTATCACACTGTAAATGTTACATGATGTTACCTTTATTACTGGATATATACTATCATTGTACAAGCTCATCCATTTACATTTACATTTACATGTATAGCATTTAGCAGATGCCCTTATCCAGAGCAACTTACAGAAGTGCTTTACTGTTCACTTATCATCCATAGAGTAGTTCCCATCAGAGTTTTGATTTTATAGGCTTATAAAATCCAGTGCTGAAAGTGTGAATGCTACTCTGTTCCTTTCTAATTGATGAATTCTCAGGAATCAAGCTGTTGATCTTTTGGTATAATTTATGATTGTTTTACTGAAATGTGAATTATATTCCAGTTACAGCTGTGCTGTAACACACAGACAGTTCCCAAACCCAAACATGAAGGAAACACTTTCCTGAGCTATCATGAGCACTGACTACATAGCCTGTTTCCATGGTAAATACAGCTTTATTTATTGTAATTACTGTTGCAAGCTACTGAGTCTCTGTGTCCGTATGCCTTCCACTGATTCAGCGAGGGTACTTGTGAGAGTCCTCCTTAAGTGACTGCAGCTGGCTCGCAATAAGGTCGATGAAAAACTGGCGAATCAACCTCCAAGTCCGCCACAGGTTCTGTGATTCATTTTGCTCATTTGCTTGGGTCATTCACATCACTAAAGGAGTTTCTGCCATTATTTACTTAGCAGCAACATTCAGCAGAGTGATACAGTGTTTGTGAAATAAACATGCTATTGTGGCGAGATAGCCACGTCAGATGGGATTAAACTCTTTACATATATAATAAATGCTACAGCACTGAGACATGATGTATAGGTCAACTGTCATGCACCTAAAGTTCAAGTCAAATCATAAAAAAGCAATACAAGACCAAGACTGGTCTTGTTTTCTCAGGGCCACATTCCTTGCGTAATGGTGTATGAGGCTAAGAATGTTTGCCTCTGTATGCATGTGTGCAAATGTCAGACAGTGGGAAACCTGTATGAATACGTCAGACTGTTGGGACACCAGCAGGGATCAAAAGCACTAGTCCCTGGGGAACAGCTCAAGCAACCAGCTCATGATACTGGGGCAGGAGGAGACAGAGAGTGTCCTGCTTGTCTGATGGATGTCTGCTTGCCTCCTGGCTGCCACATGAGACACCCAACATCACAGAGGCCCACAGACACACATACCACCATGACGACAGCCCAGCGTTGTGGGGCGGCTGGGCTGGGAAGGGGTGGGTCGGCGGTTAATAACCACTTACGATAACCAGGCACTTCAAAGCCATCTCTTCCAGTTCACTCATAAAAATGTGGCTTTCTATTGGCCTGGAGGTTTTGGGTTCACGAGATGTTTACAAAGCGTTGTTGAACACAGCCTTTGAGAGGGTTGTTTTTGAAAGGCAAGGAGCAGCATGGCGTGGCTTTAAAGGCTGAATTATTTAATTATGGATTCCAGCAGGTAAGAAGAATTTCCCACCTGTTAGTGCAACTGTCTTTCTCGCCTACCTCTGATTGTCATGGTGATAGCGATACAAAGATGAATGGAGCACATTGTGTGAGAGGAGCGAAGGAAGCCATGCCAGAACTGCCTGAGTGACACCTTCCTGGGTATTGTATTGGGATAAGCAGCATAGGGCTGATAGGACGTTGGGTGCCAAATGAGGGCTCTTTGAAGTGAAGAAAAGTTAACTCCCACTCAGAACAAGATCTTGTTATTTGAAAATCAGGAGTGAGCTTTTGGGTTTATTTATGTGGTAAGTGCAGTCAGAACAGCAGGTTAGACAGCCAGGGCAAAGTTCAACAGCTAACGTATTGTTTGAGGCTTTAATGGCCTATAGAAATATGTGTTGACATCATATTCTTCATTTTTCATTATGTCATAAATACATGTGTTGTACAGTTCTGACCCTGTTATGACATGAACAAAATACTCTTAAGAATAATGTATCATTGGAGCAATACCATAGTACAACCCAAGAAAGATAGATTCATTCAGAAGAGTCTAACGGTTGTTTCACATGGACAGATTAATTAAACATGTTGACCTGTACTTAATAAAAGACCAGAAAAACACACTCGACTTAGTTCTGAAACTAATTTACAACCCTGGCCTGATGGCATGAAAAGCAACTTTGTGACTGGAAGGTCACTGGTTTGAGTCTCTGAACTGACACCACTGAAGCACCCTTGAGCAAGGCACTTAACCTTCCAATGCTCCCTTGACACCATAGCTAGGGCTACCCACTGTTTCAGACCCACATGTTCACTGTTCTCTTGTGTGAGCTTGCATGTTTTCTGCATGGATGGGTTAAATGTAGAAGACATTTTTTTTTTCCTTTGGCTTTTATTTTAAATATTTTTTAAAAATTTGGTTGGGCCAAAAATGTCTATATGCAGGGTCAGTTTTAACCTGCTATTTTAGGATGGGCTGGTAGAAAAACAGAGTTTCTGGCTGAAGGAGGAAACATCTCACTAGTCAAACTTATACATTTAAAAAATTACATACACACACATACACACACACACACACAGGGCAGTGAGTATACCCAAAGCAGTGGGCTGCCTTATCCACAGCAGCCAAGGTAGCTTGAAAGCTGGGGAGTTACGTGTACCTCACTCAAGGCCACTTCAGTTATGTCCTGCCAGTTCAGGGAATTGAACTGGCAATCTTCCAGTCATAAAGTTGGCTCCCAAACTCCAAGCCACTGCTGCCCCCACTGCCATTCTAGTGTACATGTAAGTGTGTTTTGTGTCAATAAGCCTATGTTTAGACAGCAGGTAATATGGCACAAATTCAATTCACAATGGCTGAATCTTTTTAATGTGACCTATATCTGACATTCATCTAAAAAAGTCCTGCATCAAAACTGACACGCATGCACAAAAGATCAAATCCCAAAGGTTTAGTTTAATTTTCGGCAGCATCACAGGAGCTATTCCAGTTTCTTTAAACTTTGCTTTCATTTATTTTATTTATTATCACGCTTCATCCACATCCTCCTGCGGCTGCATTCGGCATTTCTTTAGAAACATAGAGCAATTGCTTTCTAACTTTCTTTGAACAAAGAGACCTGTCCAGATATATCCCACCCCTGAAAACCTCCCTCGCCACTGTCGTCCATTTTCCCTTCTCCTCAGCATGTATTAATGAGGAATGTTGAGTTAGATTGGGATAAAAATCGCATGAATTCCAATCGGGTTCAAACTGAGTTGCATTGCCACAAATGAAGTGGCCTAAATCAGAATTGGGTCAAGTCAGATTCAATTTGTTTATGCTGTTCACACTGCCCCACAAATAACACATCTACGCCCCCCTTCAAAAGTATTTGAACAGTGAGGCCAATCGCTTTTTTTTGCTGTACACTTAAAACATTTGGGTTTGAAATTAAAAGATGAATATGAGACAAATTATCAACATTTCAGCTTTTATTTCTAGTTTATTTAGTTCAGAAGATCACACCTTTTGTCTGACCCCACCCATTTTTCTTGTGAGCAAAAGTATTGGAACATGTGACTGACAGGTGTGTTTTGTTTCCCAGGTGTGTCCATCAAACAATAAACAAATAAGCACAGATGTTCCAGATTTGGGGTTTGCCTGTGCAGACTGTGCATTTATTGTTAGAGGAATAACCAACATGAAAACCAAAGAGTTGTCTATGGGTGAAAACAAATAATTGTGAAGCAGAGAGAAAATGGAAAATCAATCAGAGCCATTACACAAATGGTAGACCAAGGAAAACAGATGGTGACAGAAACATTGTAAGTGGTGTAAAGAAATACCCCAAAACAACTGTCTGTGACATCAGCAGCAACCTCCAGGAGTGAAGGCATCCCAATCTACTGTTTGCAGAAGACCTTATGAACAAAGGTCTAGAGGCTTCACCAGAAGATGCACACCACCAGATAGCAAGAAGAACAGGAAGACCAAGTTTTGAGAAGGAAAAGATCTGCTCATTATTCCAAACGTACAAGCTCATCTGTGAAACACAGTGGATGTAGTGTTATGGCTTTGGCTTGCATGGCTTCTTCTGGGATGAGCTCTTTAATCTTCATTAATGATTTCAAACATGATGGAAGCAGTACAATGAACTCAGACATCTCCAGAAACATTTTGACTGTGAATATAAAGAAACTAATTGGGAGATCCTTCATCATGCAGCAAGATAATGACCCTAAACACCCTGCCACAACTACAGAGGAGTATATCAGGGGCAAGAAGTGGAAAGTTTTAGATGGGGCCTACTGAATCTCTAGACTTCAGCCCTATAGAGCATGCATTTCACCTGCTAAAAAGGACACTGAAGGGAGTAACCCCCAAAAACTGAATGAGGCTACAGTGAAAGCCTGGAAAAGCTAAAGAAGAATGCAAAAGTTTAGCGATGTCAGTGGATCACAGGTCTGATGCATTTTTTGCAAGCAAAGAATTTGCAACTAAATATGACACTTTAATCTATTTTAAGTTTATCTGTTCCAATACTTTTGCTCACAAGAAAAATGGGTAGGTTCAGACAAAAAGGTGCTATCCTCTGAACTGTGTATCAGATGCAGAGGTACAGTAAGTACCTGGAAAGCAAAGCTGAAATGATCTTTTTTTTCTTATATCTATTAATGTCACACCCAAATGTTTTCAGTCTACATAAAAAATCAGAATTTGGCCTCACTATTTTAATATTTTGGAGAGGAGTGTAGGAGACTTGTTACAGTCTTGAAGCTTGATGCATCTTCTTTGCTAACATTTTACTCAATACACCCATACCCGTACATTGACTTCCATTTCGAGTCAAGAAGGTTTTGCCCTTGTCCTGTAAAGTAAGGAAAATGTGGTCTGGTCCAGAAATAATATTCCTTCTAAATTCCATTCCACACTCCAGTCACAAATGCATTATTTTCTAGCTACTGTTCTGAGGTTGGGCACAATTTACACCAAAAAAAATCCTATTCAATGTAAGTACAGCTCAACACAGCTTAGCTTTTGTCCAGAAGCATCAGTTTACAGTGTTCTTAATGTGTACTACTTCTTAGGCTGGGTTCTTTAGTGAATTAATGGTGGTTCTTCAGTGCAATTGCTACAAAGGACAATTTTGACATCTTTGTTTTGAAGGTTAGAGGATTTAGAAGAATGCAGAAGCAAACTTAAGTGGGAGCATCATGGAACCGGTTCTCGGCTGTTGCATACAGCCGATTACGTCTGTGGGTCTTCTTTTCGCATCAGCCCTGCAGCGCAGTGGGAGTCTAGCTGCTGTATTCAAGAACAAATCCCAAAACCAACCCCCCTCCTTGCTGTCACCACAAACACACTTACACACATACACACATGCCTGTGGCCAGCAGAGGTCTGTGGTCAGGCCAGTAACGAGCAGTTCAGCGTAAACACAGTTTCCAGACTGTCCCAAACCCCAAAGCCCTCTGCCACTAGCCTCGCTCTGCTGCTGCTGTTACATCAGTCACAATACTCTGTTTGTCATTGGGTGTGTGGGTGTATGTGTGGGTGTGGGTGTGTGTGGGGGGGTGTATGCCAGCAGTACCACAGAGTATTATGGTTTTAAACTTTTTACTCAAATGGAAAACTTAATATGATAATAATATACACAATTTTGACAAAAACAGATTTCTGGAGTGCACCAGTTGGGCTAACACACAACATTAAAATATGTTATGTTAATATATGTTGATCTTAAAGCAGAATGAAAGGCTTTACTGTTTTCTGTGACAGCCCGACACATCTCACTGGTGATCTGGAGTGCGTCTCAACTCATTTGGCTCAACACTCCTGCCATGTGTGTTTACTTAGCTGCCTCTCTTGGTACCCACTCCCTGCCCACTCATTCAACACGGACGCATCACACACATCTGTTTGCTGTGCGTTACCCTCTCAGCTTCAGGCAGCTTAGTGTCCACATCTGTCTAAGCTAATTAGTGTCTGCCATTTACACCTGTTCTGCAGCCAAGTGAGAGCAGCTCTGTGTCGGAGAGCTTGGTTAAAAGTGTGCATATTATGTGTGAATCCAATTTTAGGATATATAATGCAGGAAAGTATGCACACTTTGGGACAGGGAAAGTCTGGGAATGTCTACACCCGTGTAAGCTTTTAACATTCCTACATAGTAGAATGTATTACCACCCACTGTGGACAGTGCAGTGTTCACCCACGGGTGCTTATTCATCATGACCAATTGCATCGAGCTAGAATTATCTGTGTGAACAGACAAGCAATTCTGTCAGAAATAATAACTTCTATGTTCAGTTCAGTTTTCAACTCAATTTTGAACTTGATGGCCTGATGAAATGTGCATTATCCCCATCATTATGAAGACATGAAGGGCATAAAGGGATTCAAACAGTCAATAAGCAGTAAGTATAGTGGACACCAGTCAATGACATCTTAAGACAGACAAATGGACCCAATCCATGGCATGAGAATACACCCTTCACCAGTGTGGAACCACTACAAGCCTGCACAGTGCCTTGTTCATAACTGGGGTCCATGGTATTTTTGTCCATTCTTAATTGGAGATGGATGTATTTACACTCAAGTATATAACTCCCTCCTGAAGGGGTTTGGATTATCTGATTTATATCTGATAAGTGTCTTGGGTGTGTTTACAAATGTATGTGGCTTGGCCTATTCCAGATAATCCTGATACTCAAGATGGATGAAGTGACTAGGTATAAACTGGTTTTTGTAAAGAACTGGCACAAAGGTTCTGATGCTGTTTTCCAAAATAATGGCTGTATCCTGGTTACACACTATTACTCGTATTCATTATCAGTGACATATCTAAGACTTTCAGATTTTGTAGACATAACTGAAATGGAAATGTGATGAATGTGAGTTAGAAAATCCATTTAGCATTTCAGAGTTTTAACATTTTTGTTGCCAACCAAAACTTATCATTGAGATTAAACTCGAATACTTGCAGATTGTAAATATTCAAAGGAATTCGAATGTCATACATATATTTTCTAAATATCAGAAATCACTCAGCCATTTCTGAGGCCTGATTGTTCTCCACTGATATGGAACTATTAATAAATAATAGGCAGTATTAAAAATAACCTTAATGCTAAGTGAATTTTCAAAAGACTTTCTTTCAGATTTTTTTTAATGCTGTGCTACTTTCCATAAAGTACTTTACAAATTCAGGGCCATTTTATTGGTCCTGGCATGACATTGACTTTGGTTTTTCTCTAGTTTTCCTAAAAAAAATCATGCCATTTGTTGTCTTGAAAATATATAAAAACAAGCACGCACCTACACACTGAGTTGGACAGCTTTAGTAAAATGAAAGAGAATGCTTTTCATTGGTTTTGTTTGGACACGTCTCTGAGTACTTGGCTGGTTTGGCTGTGATTTGAGGTGTGTAGTTGTGCTTCATGAGAAGGCCTACAGGGAACTGTGCTTAGAAGCACAGGCCCTGTACACATGCTGAAAAGTGGACGTCTGATCATAATTTGCATGTGTATGTGCGTTTGTGTGTTGCTTAGACGCTCGTCTCCCCCTCTAGTCTCTGCGCACACAGTTAAAATAGTCCGTTTTAGCGAGCCCTCGAATCTGTGACGCCCGACATCATTAAACACAGATCTGCATGTCTGTAATTTTAAGCCACAGTCTGTCACCAGACAGAGAGAGAGAGAGAGAGAGAGAGAGAGAGAGAGAGAGAGAGAGAGAGAGAGAGAGTATGAGGGTATGGAAAACTTCACAGTGTCTATTTTTTTTCTCAAACTCTTTTGTCCCTTGCCCAACAAAATATCTTGGCTTGGCATTTGACTGAGATGCAGTGGTGCAGTACAGTAATGATGAGCTTTTCAAATTCCTCCTTTTTGATATGTGAGTTACAGATGGATTCTCCCAGAGCCTTCAGAAGCATTTGGCAGCTGACTACAACATGAACATCAGCTCAGAAGATTGATAGACTACACAGGAACTGAACATGATGGCTCGTCGCTCTGACTGTTTACTACAACCTCGGTTCCAGTTCCAAGACTACAAAGGCGGTCCCAAATATGACACTGGCAAGGAAATGCAGATGTTTTGGTTCCTATGTTGGGCTTACTACGTTAAATGATATGTAGTAAAGCAATAATTACCCAATTATTCTTCTGATCCTAGACCTGCTGCATGCAGTCATCGCTGGCACTGTGATTTGCCTTTTCCGGCTCAAAACTTAAGCGTAAACTCCTTAAGTACCACTCCTGTGTGCCGCCCTACTGAACATGCTACCTGCGTGTCAGCAGCGGGTTATGATAAAGTAATTAGAGGATAAGATATCTCTATGATTAACCTGCAATCCCGGCCTGGCTGCAGGACTAATTAGACGTTAGCCAGATACACCAAAGGCTGGAGAAGACAAGGTCTTTGTGGCTGAACCCTTCTCTTCTACTTCCTCTGGACTCTTTTTATTTGCTTTCCTCCTGTTAGCTTTGTAGTTTCCTGTTGTTTTGCCCTGTTTCTGCTTTCATGTGGTCATTTTTTTCCCCTCTTTTCTTCTTCAGATGGGGACATGACTGCCCGGAGAATTACATATCAGAACACTTAACCTGTTTATCTGCTATGATAACTTCCTCCAACAGGTCAAAATGAGCATGGATCTTGTAGTAATGGCTGTGTGTGTGTGTGCGTGTGTATTTTTTCTAGCTGAGTGCTCAAATCATTTATGCTTTTTGGGCCACATATTCACATTGACCCACACAATCCCACTGATGTGTTTATTTATAATACTGTTTACTGCCCATGATTTTAGCATGTGTCTTGTATTCCTGTGCCAGATCTTCCACTAAGACTGACATGCTTCCATGTATTTGTAGCTTATTTCAAATATGAAAAAGGTCTATAATTCTGAATATGTGAAACATGTCTTAGGAACATTTGGGTGATTGATCTGTAACCTGAGGACCTACTGGTGCATCTCCAAAATGTTTTCTTATATTTGATTCAATTTACATTTAAAATGACATTTTCAAGTCTGTTCATAGTGTTTGATTAGTAATTTATTAAAACTTGATATTAAATATTGTAATAATTTGACATTCTGAGTTTCTGATTTTCATGATCTAAAAACAGATCAACATTAAAACAAAAAAATAATAAATAATAATAAATTATGACAGTTTTTTTGACAAACTCAGAGTGAAACTCTGAACACATGAACTTTTCATGATAATCAATTTTCTTAGGAAATGTGTATGCTACAAATCTAGGGGCTAAAGAGGGTTCTTTGGACTTGAGGCACAGAAGAACCACTCTTGGTTTCTTAACAGATGTACCAAGCCAAAGGTATGTTCTAGAAGAAAGCATCCCAGCTTCTTTGTCTAAGAGAATGTGATAGGAGTGATTTTAGTCATATTTTTTCTGAGTTGTGGCTCTTCATTTAAGTGTAACTCCTGAAAACATGACATTCTGGCAGACTGCTTCATTTTGGAAATTTAAAATTTCTAAAATTCCAAAGCCATCCTTCTTGAGGACTTCCATCTTTTAAACATTTTTCAATTTCAACATCAGGGACCGCAAAATGAGGGTATGTAGTGTCTCAGTGTGGCTTTTCCCTGAAGAATTTCATGCTGCACAAAGCAGTCAAGCAAATCAGTTTCTGGCAAAGATGACTTTATGAAAATGGATGGACAATTTAATCTCAGAGGTCAAACTATAATACTTTAATAAAAGAAATATTTTAACAATTTAGTTTGAAATAAAAATAGAATATTTATATCACGCTGTAAATAACAATAGAAATGATATCATTTGCACATTTACAGTATTAGCATAGTCATGCAGCACCTGATCTTACAATACTACTTTTACAGAATCAATAAGCTCAGTTAAGTGCCACTTCCAAGTAAGTATTTACAATACAGTAATTTACTGCAAGAAGAGTTTACAGTTCCCTTATAAAGGGAAACAACACTCTGCCTTTTTGATGACCCTGAAGAAGGAAAAAAAATCATTTCTGTCTTCGGTGGCAAAGTCTCCGATTTGAACTTCCACAAGGTGTGCCTTTTCTGCATCCGTGCGGGAAATATGATCAATCCTTTTAATGGAGCATCCTTCCGTGGAATCAGATTTCCAATATCCCTTTAGTGTGTGGGTGAGTCCATGCATGCACATGCGTAATGCATTGTATGTGTGTAAGCGTTAGTGTGTGTGTAAGTGTAAAATGAGTTGTCCGCAGCAGTTTATGCTGGCTTAGCGTGGTAGGCATGTGTGAAGGTTTCTGGCTGCTCTGTTGTTAGTGTTACTGAGCTGCTGCTGCTGCTGCTGCTGCTGCTGCTGCTGCGGGCCTTCTGCTGGTCCTGCTTTGTCTCTCTGGGCTCGGCACACCAGGCCCTGACCACAGTCGCAGCGCTGGAAGATCTCCAGGCCATGATTGCCTTTACGGCGGTGCCGTGTGCACACCTGACCCTCAGTGAGCACCGGCTTACAGATTCTAGACCAGAAGTGCCGAGCGCAGCACAAACCCTCTCCACAGTCTGATGACCTCAAACATGGCTCCCCCTCACCTGAGAAAGAGACAGGCAGAAATAGAGAAAGGGAATGAAAAACATGCCTGGAATGTTTCAGCTGATGAACTGGAACTACTGAAATCATGTGATGTTTGTAAGTCCACTGGTGATCAAGCAGAGAAGAGAAGAGAAGAGAAGAGAAGAGAAGAGAAGAGAAGAGAAGAGAAGAGAAGAGAAGAGAAGAGAAGAGAAAAAGGTGAGGACATGAGATGAGAAAAGGGTGGATGAAATGAGGAAATAAGAGATCCAAGCGGATACAGAAAAAAGTGAGATTTGTGCAGGTAAGGAGATGAGTGTACCTTTCAACATTTGCTGTGTTTTTGTGGTCACGCTATTTCTTTTGGGTGGTTCTGGCACTGGTGTGATGTCCCGAGTTTGTACTGCCGTCACAGTCACTGTCTGGATGTCACTGTTTCCAACCAACTGTGGCACGTCTGCAGCACTGATAGTAGAATTGACTTCAGCCACCTGACACACACCTGAGAGGAGAGGAGAGGACACACAGTGTCAAATTGCCAGTTGAAACTGTGCCAAACACAAAACACACAGCTAAGATCAGTCATGTCGAACAGCTGTGATAGAAGGAGAAGAGAAGACATAAGAGAAGAAAGAAGTGTTTCTCACTTTTCTCTTCTCATCTCTATCTTCTGTGTGGTGAAGGTCAGGGGAGAAATACGTGAAGAGAAAAGTAGTGAGGAGAAATGAGTTTAGAAAAGAAGAGAAGAAATGTGAAGTGGTAAGAAGAGAAGAGAGATAGAGAGAGCTGAGAAAAAGAGAAGAGAATAAAGGTAATGAGAAGAGAAGAGAGGTGATGAGAAGAGAATAGAGGAGAAGAGAAGAGAGGTGATGAGATGAGAAGAGAAGAAAGGGAAGAGAACAGAGAATAAAGGAGGCAAGAAGAGAAGATAGGTGACAAGAAGGGTGAAGAAAAGAGAAGAAAGGTGATGAGAAGAGATGAGAGAAGTGACAAGAAGAGAGGTGATGAGAAGAGACAAAAGAAGTAATGAGAACTGACAAGAAGAAACGTGAGAAGAGAAGGCAAGTGACAAGAAGAAAGGTGACCAGTAGAGATGAGAGAACGAGAGGTGATGAGAAGAGAGAACAGAACAGAATAGGAGAAGAAAAGGGAGGGCAAGAGAATAGAAAAGAAAGGTGATGAGAAGAGACAAAAGAAGAGAAGTAACAATAAGAGAAGAAAAGTGACAAGAAGAGAGGTGATGAGAAGAAACGAGAGAAGTGACGAGAAGAGATGAGACAAGAAGGCAAGTGATGAGAAGAGAAGAGAGGTGATGACAGAAGAGAGGTGATGAGAAAAGATAACAGAACACAACAGAAGAGAAGAAAAGAGGACAAGAGAAGAAAAATGATGAGAAAAGAGAAGAAAGATGAAGAGAACAGAACAGAAAAGAGAAGAAAAGAGAAGGCAAGAAAGAAGAGAAGTGACAAGAAGGGAAGAAAAGTGATGAGAAGGGAAGAGAGAAGAGAAGAAAGATGAAGAGAACAGAAGAAAAGAAGGAAAGAGTGATGAAGAGAAGTGATGAGAGAAGAGAAGTGAGGAGAAGTGTGTGTGTGTGTGTGTGTGTGTGTGTGTGTGTGTGTGTGTGTGTGTGTGTGTGTGTGTGTGTTTACAGCTCACCATTGACACACAGGTTCCCACTGCAGCACATGGCGTGTCGTGCACAGCGTTTCCTTCGTTTGCGGCAGGGCATGCAGACACTGCGGGCAGCGTTACAGAACTCAGAGTAACTGCATTCAGAGTCCACAGCACAGCTCAGCAGCTACAACACACACACACACACACACACACACACACACACACACACACACACACACACACACACACACACACATCAGCTTTTATAGACCATCACTTCTCAATACTTCCAGGTTTTTAACTCCACTTTCCTCATCAGTACTGACTCTGAATCAGACATTTCAAAGACCCGGCGTTTAGCCCAAGTGTCCAGAACCATGTGTGTGTGTGTGTGTGTGTGTGTGTGTGTGTGTGTGTGTGTGTGTGTGTAGTGTAGTGTACCAGCTGGGTTGTGCAAAAACCAAGTTATGAAAAGAACAATTATTTACATTTAGTTAGAATTCCTTTGCCTCGTATTTTCTGTAACACTGATAAAATGCTTTACTGTGTATCAGTTAGTGCAGTAACTTACTGTCAAACATATCACAATAAAAATGTAAATACATCTGTGAAATGTTCTTCACTGTCATTTTGACATTTTGTTAAAACATCGAAAGAGGCACAATCTGACATTTCTGTTGATGAAGGCTGTAAATCACCTTCCTACAAAAGTCCGTGTTGATCTCCTTTGCAGCACTGCTTGCACAAGCATGCTGTGGTGAACAACTGACAGGGTTGCCAGATCTAATGTTTCTCAGAACTGCATCAACAACAGCCAGCTAACACAACAACGTCCTCTGTTTTTACACTGTCTCTCAATTAAGATGTTATTATTTATCCAGCTGGTTTTTTTTCAGTCAGATTAAATGGTTTTACATTTATTTAGTGTCTGATAAAGTGTTTAAAACAGAAACCCTAATCTGCCCCTGTGCTGAATGTAAAGCCACCCACAGTTTAAAGCTCTTCTTCATACAGGTCTGAGATCAGCTGAAACTCCCTGAACACGTTAGTTAAAAAGAGCTCAGAGCGCTGAGTGCTGATCTCCAGTCCGCATTAAAGCACAGCCCGCTTCAGTCCAGCTTAATTAAACTCAGCTCTTAAAGCCACTCAAAGAGCATGTACCTGTGTGACGTCAGCGCCCCCCTCGCGCTTGCCGCTGGGTCTCGTGCTGACGGTGTGTGTGTGAGTGTGTGTGGGAGCGGAGGCTCCGCTCGCGGGGTGTTTGATGGAGTTCCGCCCAGCGGCTGCAGCGGGAGCCGCTCTGCTGGAGGCGCCGCACAGAGCGACCCATAGAGCGGCCAGCAGAGCCAGAGAGAGCCGCCTGATCATCCTCAGAGAGAGAGAGAGAGAGAGAGAGAGAGAGAGAGAGAGAGAGAGAGAGAGGGTGATGTTCCTCAGGGAGCTGCTGGAGTCCTGAAGCGCGTGTGACAGAACAGCAGAGCGCCTGCAGCTTTATACATCTACACCCACCCCTCACTGCAGGGGTGGATGACTTACTCTCTCTCTCTCTCTCTCTCTCTCTCTCCCTCTCTCTAACACACCTCTCTCTCCCTCTGTTACCTTTACCCATCTTTCTCTTTCCTGTTACCTTTACTGTCCACTCCATCTCTGTACATCTCTTTCCTCACTCCTTCTCTCCTTTCCTTTCCCAGTCTCTCTCTCTCTCTCTCTCTCTCTCTCTCTCTCTCTCTCTCTCTCCTCTCTCTCACTCTCTCTCTCTCTCTCTCTCTCTCTCTCTCTCTCTCTCTCTCTCTCACACACACACTTTCTCTCTTTTACCTTTACTCTGTCTTTGTCACTCACTCCCCTCTCTTACCTTTGCTCCATCTCTCTCCTCTCTCCTCCTCTCTATTTTACCTCTACCTCATCTCTCTCTCACTCGCTCTCTGCTTAACTTTTACCCCATCTCTCTTTCACTCCATCTCTCTTACCTTTCCCCATCTCTTTTTCTCACTCCCTCTCTCTTTTACCTTCACCCATCTCTCTTTCACTCCATCTCTCTTTTAGCCTTACCTCATCTCTCACTCCATCTTTTTTTAACTTTACCATCTCTCCCTCTGTATTTTACTTTTACCTGTCTCTCTCTCACTGTTTTACCTTTATCCCACCTCTTTCTCACACCTCTTATTTTACATTTACCTGTCTCTCTCTGCTCTCTCTACTTACCACAGTTTTCTCACTCTGTCTTTTACATTTACCTCATCTTTCTCATATAATATCTCTTGCCTTTACCATCTCCCCTCTCTCACTCCCCTCTGTTTTATCTTTGCCCAGTTCTCCTCCCTCTCTCTTTTACCCCCATCTCTCTCACTCCCTTCCTCTTACCTTTACCCCATCTTTCTTTCTCTCCCTCTTTCTGTTCTCTTTACCCCATCTCTCATTCCCTGTCTTTTACCTTTACCCCATCTCTCTTTCTCCTCCTTCTCACCTTTACCATTTCTTTCCCTCCCTCTCTTTTCCCCAGTCACCCCATCTCTCACTTCCATCTCTTTTAACTTTTACTGTCTCCCTCTCTCACATTCCACTGTTTTCACCTTTACCCCAATTCTTCTCACTCCTCTCTTTCATTCCCGTCACTCGGTAATCTCTTACCTTTACCATCCCTTTCTCTCTCTCTCTCACTTTTATTTTAACTCTCTCTCTCTCTCTCTCTCTCTCTCTCTCTCTCTCTCTCTCTCTCTCTCTCTCTCCCTCTGTCTGTTAATCTCTCTCTCACACTCTATTCATTTCTGTCTCTCTCACTCCCTCTCAATTAATCGCTGTCTCTCTTTCTCCCTCTGCCTCTCTCTTTTACATTTACCCTGTTTCTCTCTCACTTCTTTGTTTTTACCATTACCCCGTCTCTCTCTCTCTCTCTCTCTCTCTCTCTCTCTCTCTCTCTCTCTCTTTTTCTCTCTCCTTAATCACATCTCTTTCTCCTCTATTAATTAATCCCTGTTTCTCTCTCTCACTCCACATCCTGCACTACTCCTGTTTCTCTCATATTACCCTCTCTCTGTGTCCCTTTCTCTCCCATCCCCACTCCTTTACCTTATTCCCATCTCCCTCTCATTTTACTTTATTTCTCTCTCCTCACTCCCTTTCTCTCATTGACTATCTATCTTTCTTTTTACTCACCAATTCAATTCAATTCAATTCAGTTCAATTCAGGGTGTTTTATTTGCATGACAAACAGATGTACATTTGTTTTGCCAAAGCTTTACAAATTAGATTTTGAGAAAGAACAGCAAACAAACTGATAAACTTATTAACTGATAAATTAACAACAATAAACACCAAAAGTATAACAATATTATTAATAATAATCAATATATATGATCAATAATAAAAACAGGAGTGTGTGTGTGTGTGTGTGTGTGTGGTCACTCATTGTCTCTGAAAATGTCAGGTGAGGGTGTACTGAGCCTCGATTGAGCAACACTCTCTGGGTTCTCCTAATTGGGCTGTTTCTCTGGGTCAGAGAGGCTGAGAGGGGTGGGAGATATTTTTAGGTGAGAAATCTTTGCAGATTTTCTTTTTATTCATTTGACCCTATATCAGCATGTCGGTTCTCTAGAGACCTAAGATCTCTTGTGCCGTCTAATTCTCTGTGAGCTTTTTGCTGATCATATCTATACTGGTCAGGATGGTCCTCAGATTGAGATCAGTCACTGTGCTCAGGTATTCAGCCACAGTGGACAGTCATTTTAGGGCCAGATAGCTCTGCATTTTACTCTGTGATTGAGTGTGGTTTCCTAATAAGTGTTCTCTCTCTCTCTCGCTCTCTCTCACTCTCTCTCTCTCTCTCTCTCTCGCTCTCTCTCTCTCTCTCTCTCTCTCTCTCTCTCTCTCTCTCTCTCTCTCTCGCTGTAAACTTGTTCATTCTGATAAGATCTGTGTTCTTCTGGTCCTGAGGTTGTTGAGAGTAAGTGACTGTAAGTGTTGAACTGTAGCTCAGGACAAAATGCTTGTTGGTGGTATTTCTATTCACTTTTAAATGTTTTTACAAAATTGTGCAAATTCTCAATGAAATGTTTGTTCCATGTGTCAAATTGTTGATTTGTGGACCCCAAAATCCTGCCATAAAACCAATAGGTTCAATTACAGATTCGTCGTTTTAAGTCTAATAAGAATTTCTGAAAAAAATGTATATTTTATGAAAGCCTACATACCTTTTCTCTCCGTTGATTAACTGTCTGCTGAAAATTCCCAGAGGAACGTATTGTGATGCCTAAATAAGTATAGTTGGACAAGTGGCTGATTTCATTTGTACCTTATTTAAATGTGTTTTGTTCCTAGAAATCCATGAATCATTTCTCCTAAATTGCTCTCTCTCTCTAATGAATCTATCTCTCTCTCTCTCTGTCTGTCTCTCTGTCTCTCTCTCCTCTCTCTCTCTCTCTCTCTCTCTCTCTCTCTCTCTGTGTCTGTCTCTCTCTCTCTCTCTCTCTGTCTGTCTCTCTCTCTCTCTCTCTGTCTCTCTCTCTCTCTCTCCTCTGTCTGTCTCTCCTCTCTCTCTCTCTCTCTCTCTCTCTCTCTCTCTCTCTCTCTCTCTCT
This sequence comes from Acestrorhynchus altus, assembly GCA_034509495.1. Classification (NCBI taxonomy): domain Eukaryota; kingdom Metazoa; phylum Chordata; class Actinopteri; order Characiformes; family Acestrorhynchidae; genus Acestrorhynchus; species Acestrorhynchus altus. Next base: position 20,911,116 of record CM067506.1, on the reverse strand, counting down.
CTCTCTCTCTCTTTACCCTATCTCTCTCACTCTGTTAATCCCTGTCAAGATTTAAGGTTAAAAGCTTTATTGGCATGTCTGTAGTGAGAACAATATTGCCAAAGCATTGCAAAAATAATGACAACAAAAAAAGATACAATAAAAGCAACAATATGTACAGAAGTAAGTAAAGTGACAACAGTACTGAATGAAAATGTCAATAATTAAGAAGTAATTCTATACCAAAAGTATAGAATATACAAAGAATACTTTGTTTACATAGTTCTATATTATATGTATGAAGTATAAGTAAGTAAGAGTGAACAGTGAGGTATGGTGAGGTAGGTATTGCCCACTCTCGGACTGAGTGCCCCTCTCCCAGAATTATCTGTCATTTTTCTAAATTTTCCAATTTTCCCGTGTTAGTTTGAATTTTGAGCAGTGAAAGAGGAAATGCATCTCTGTCTCCACCTCCCCACTCTCACACTGACCAAACACTAGCTACTTTCTGCGCAGCTAGGCTCTACGGCCAGGCTGTGGTCACTGAGTCAATACTTGGTCATGATCGGCTCAGGTTCTAGATACCTGTTCAAACTGTTATTGATGAGCTGGTTGGTGTTTTAGATGTGTTTGTAGGACAGTGCTGTGGTGTGTATTAGGACCTGTTTGAGGGTCAGTGAGTGTCAGAAGCAGATGACTGAGGGAACTGTTCAGTGGTCAGTTCTTGGCCCTGTAGCACTTTAAACTCCAGGAATTCTTTGGGACTCAACTTTAACCTGTAGGGATCTTTTTTGAATGTATATAATCAGAGGCAATCAGCCTAATTCAGCTCTGCAGGCAGTGGCTGGTGTTTTCCTTTGGATTTTAAGAGTCACTCTACACAATTCAGTATGCAGGGCTTCTTTTGGCTGTTTGTCCAGTTTAGTGTAGCTCACTGAGTGGACCCCATATCTCACTCCCATACAGCGCAATGGGCTGTATCACTCTATCGAATAATTTACTGGTGTGATTGTGTTATTGTGAAACCTCCTTCTGATTGTGTAAATATCTCAGCAGGCTTTGTCCTTTAGTGCACTCACTGCCATGCTGAGACTGCCTGATGCAGTCATGGTGAGGCTGAGGAAAGTGTACTGGGCCATATGCTCCAGACTGTTGCTGCTGAAGGTGAACTGGTACCTGTGTTCCTGACATCTGGGCTTGTTCTGGAAGATCCTCTCTCTCTCTCTCTCTCTCTCTCTCACACACACACACACACACACACACACACCCTCCCTCTTTTGGCCAGTGTCTCCTGTCTTAATCCCTCTCTTTTATCCCTGTCTCTCTCTCACACACTCCCTCTTACCCTGTCTCTCTCACCCTTCCTCCCTTTTACCCCCCCACCCCCATTTCCCCTTACATTGCCCTCGCTTCCCCAGTCTGTCTTGCTTCCTTCCCTACCATGTCTCTCTCATGCTCCTCTCATTCTCCCTCTATCTCTAAACCCCCTCTCCCTCCATTACTCGCTCTATATCCCACTTACCCCATTCTCCTCCTGCCTGCATCTCTCTCCTGCTCCAAACCCTCTCTTTGTCCCTATCTCTCTCTAGTAGTAGTTTGTTCTTTCACAATCTCCACACCTCCTAAACTTTGTGGCTGGGCTCCTCCTGAGCAGGATTTAAAGGATATGATTAAAGTGTGTTGCTGCAGACAGACTCTCCTCTGTTCAGTCTGTACACATTAACCTGAGTCTTTCACACCGGTAAAGGCCTGTTTATGAGTAACTCCAGAACTGCATGAACTGCCAGGCTGTGCTGCTGTGCATGCATTTATTCATCAGTGTAACTGGAGTGACCACCTGAAAGGCAAATTCACCCTTTGGCCTCTCTAGAGTCCTAACCACACTGTCACAATGTCAGCACTGAGGGTAGATGTGAGTCAGTGCTCCACCTTAACCACGTGTGATCTGTTGTGTTGTGCTGACTTTCTGCAGCTCAGTGCTTGCAGAGAGAGAGAGAGAGAGAGAGAGAGAGAGAGAGAGAAAGAGAGAGAGATCTGCTTCTGACTTTAAACTTTTGCTTTAGTTCTAGTATGTGATATAATGGCGCCCCCTGTCGGTCATTAATGAACACAACACAAATTTAGAGTGACAGCTGGAGAGACGAGGCCACATATAAAAGAAATCTGTCTTTATTTCAGGTTTATAAAGTTTAACAGGCACACTGCAAGTGGCTTTGCAGTACAAGGACATCAGAGTACAGTCAGATAAATAAACATCTTGGCAATAAATCACACCACCCAAAGACAACAGAAAGCAATGCAGATACAGAGCACCCTCGGGTTACAGGCAGTCAAAAACAAGATCAGGTTCAAAACTATGTGAAGTCAAAATATTGATGATTAAACCAATGAATTGTATGTGTCAACCTTTTCATGTCCATCAACTAAATTTATTATGGAGAATGTCATAACTTGTGCTGGTTAAGATTTTGAATTCTTATACACTGATCTGAATATTTTCAACTGATTTTCATAAATAAGTATGTGACCAAAAACTGAAGAAACACACTTTTTATTTAGAAATTTAAATAATTCAGACATTAGTTGATATAACACTATAATAGCACATGTGCTATTGATATGAACAGTGTATACTATAACAAATCTATGATAGCAAAGATATTAGGCCTTATTCGCCAATTTATTCTTAAATCCCAAAGATTCTATCATTCAGCACTGTTTGGGTTTTATTCAATTTAATGATGTCAGTAGCATCATTATAAGGGCAGAGCTATGAACAATTCTGTGGATTAAATTTCACTTAAAACTGACATAGACTTATTGTTAGGATTTCCAAGGAACAAAGAAAATTGGCAAATGAGGACCATTATTTTTTATGAGCTGGAACTTTTCAGATAAACGTCTGTTTTAACAAACTTAAATTGTTGCTTAACTGCAAATCCTGATTGATCTCCCCTTTGCTCAGTGGGAATATGTAACTAATATCTCCACCAACAAAACAAAGGCTTGGTATGGGCTAGCAACTGAGATGTGCAGCAAGTCCCGTCAGTTAAAGAGGTATGAAGGGGGCGGTCTGAATGAAAGAAAATACAAATGCTACATGGACTGTGTTCTGCGTTTAGTACTATGTACTGTCTTTTACTGAAAAGTGATGAAAAGTGATTACTGCTTTAAACTGCCCTGCTGGTCCAGCTGCATATACCTCAAAGAAAGACATATCTGCGTCATTCCTCAGTTTCACAGTGTCAGATTTACATTTAAACACCATATTTTTTTCTGTTATAAATGGTGGGAATGAAGGGCGTAAGTTTGAGGCTTTAACGTGCAGCACATTAATGTCAATAGGGTGTTTTAGGATGCCATTGACTTAAGGCACTGTAAATTGTCATATTTGATATCTGGTAGTCAGTATTTGACTAGAGTCCGATAGTGTGTTATAGTTTTGATGTATTCAACACAAATAATTGATACCTGAATTCTGCTGTAGTTTTGCAACCACATCATTAAATAGACTTGAATATGAAGCCATTAAAAGCTTTCACTCCATCACAGTGCTTCACATGCAGTTGAACTGTTCTCTAGAACAGTTTAGACTGGGCTTTTGTGAAAATATGGATGTGACATTAGCATTAAAAGGGTGAGTGTTTTGAATTCAGCAGGGACTTTGGAGCTAATACATGAATGATGTTTAAAATCTGAGGCACATTGGGAGATTCTGATAAATCCAACAGATGCACAAGCCCTGGCCTGGCTGTATCATCAGCCATCACAGCCATCCACCATCATATCACATACAGGAGCAGAGAGGAAGAGCAGTGGTTATACAAGGTCTGCACCGGGCACTTCTGAAATCTAGTACCTATTTGTTATTATAAATGCAACAGAACTTTGTGCTTTTTCAGGATAATCAGTCAATGCTGCGTAGATCTGTCATGGTAATATATTAATATGTACATATTCTATAATGCCTCATTAGCTATCAGAATCACATTCAGGTCTGTCTGAAACCCCTGAATCCTGGCTTCAATATACAGTGTTTTAATCCAAATTTCTACAGCATACTTTACAATCTGCAACATTGGGAAGATAAAGTTTGCAGCCAGTTAAGGACAAAATGCAAACAAGTGAGGTCACAACCTGCTGCAATAGATATCCATTATAGTATGATAAGAGGAGCTTGAGGCAAGTACATAAGAAGACACCAGTATGTTTACACCCTTGGTAAACACACAAGCACGCACGCACGCACACATGCACGCACACACACACACACACACACACACACACACACACACACACACACACACACACACACACACACACACACACTCAAATATGAATGATTTGCCCCATTGTTGGGACTCATGTAGTAGAGAGCCAGAAGCTCAAATTCCCTTGTAGCTTTAAGTCCATAGGAACTTTAATTTCTCTATTGCAACAGTCAAGGCTAACCAAGCACATTTTCTTCTTCCACTTCCTCAGTCTCTTCATTTTCAAGCAGTCCTTAATTCAGCCTGTCCAAAAAGCAGCTCTGTTACAGGCAACAGTGGAGCAGGTCTTTCGTTTGGTGTGTGAGAAAAGTGAGCCAGTTTTGTGGACTAGCTTTAGAAATCCACATCCCAGCCTGTGTTGTCATCAGGAGGTGGGTCTTCATTGTCCTCAGGAAAGCTGTCAAAGTTACTTGTGTCTGTGGCTGATGTTACCTGGAAGTATCAGAGAGCAGAAGAGATTGCTTAACACACTGGGTAAATACACTGACATGCCAAAAAGTAATGGAGTATAAAATTGGCTTAGGAATATGCCCAATGTTGAACACTGGCAAAGCTGTGGTGCGGCGCTATGTTCATTGATATGTTCTGCTCCCATATGCCATGGAAGCTAAAAAACATAGCACTGGAATGCGGGATATATGTTGTGATTTCTGCCAGAGTTCACAGATGTTGTTGGTCACAATCAATAAGTACCTGTGGTGGCCAATGGTCTGTCCATGGTGGGTGGTAGGGTATTTTATAATATATTTGTGGTACACACATTACACTGTGGACTGAAGAATGTTAAAGGCCTACACAACTTCAGAAGTGGGATGTCTCATCCATCTGGTTCCCACTATCACGCCTCATTCAAATTCATGACAGTGTTTTATTCAACAATGTGCAATAAAGTGTATTCTTTCAATAAAAAGAGAGATTGGTTGTAACTTTAACTTTTGAAGTTACCACTGAAATATAGCTTTTTATTCTTCAGTGAGCTGGAATTTCCTGTATAATTAACCAATAAATATATAAATAAATATGTCCTGTGAAGAATATCTGACATCAATCCCCCCTCTATCTTACCCTAAAGCTATGAGAGAAATCTTAACCTCCAGTAAAATCAACTCTTACAACAAAATCTTCTTGTCAAGTTGTAGATTTCAGAGCAAAGCCTGGCTGTTGATGCCAAGTAGCAAATACTGAGACAATGATCCATATTAAGCCCACAAATCCACATAAAAATTGCTCACAGATCACAGTATCATGGCCAACTATGTTCCCTGGCATAAACCTGAGGGATTCGAGAGATGCGGACATATCCTGCATTAAATACCTCGGAATCCCCAGTGTCAGTGTCCTGCCAGCCCATTTTATTTGTACTATTGTCTTTACAAAGAAATGGTGCACAAAGTAAATTTCATAAATTTGAGAAATTTCACATTGGGTGGAAAAATGTGATAGCATTTAAGATATTTATCCTCTGACAGCTATCAACAAAGATAACATAGTCACCTGATGCTCATCCATACATAACACTGTATTTTATATAATGTTGTCTGCTAATGTTAACACAGTGTGTCAATAGTTCTGGAACAGCTATAATTAAATGAATAAATAAAACAGTTCTATGGTTACTTGATGCATCTTTGGTTCTTAGCACATCTTGAATTCCTAATGACATCAGACCTAGAGTAGACAAACAAAACAGCACAATTCTGCAGTTTATTCAGACTACATTATTGTGTGCTTACACTGGGGATGATGGGAGGTGTCAGTGTTCCCTTCCGTAAGCCCTCCCAATTAAAGCCTTCAAACCATCTGCAGAGAACACAATATATCAGCACTTAAAGAGCTATACAAAATTGATTGTTCATAAGCATGCAGAAGCATTTCAGTAACATTTAAATATTCAAAGAGACTATTTTACACCATTTAAAACCACTCACTTGTGCTTTTGAATATCTTTGACACCATTTTTCAAGTTTCCTAGTCTTTCAGAAGGAGTGTCCCTGAGAAGAACAGAACATAGTCAGTAAAAGCTATTATGAATAAGAAGTGTTCTTTGCGTGTTTAACGAAAACATACCTGCATAGCTTTTTAATGAGATTGGCAGCATTCTTGGTGATTTTCTTTGGGAATTCAATCATGTCAATGCCTCTTAGGATGATGTTGTACGTCTTCATAGGGTCAGGACCTGAAAATGGTGGACTGAAAGGTACATGGGATTACAAACATGACATCTTTCATTTTAAATGTTTAAATATGTTTGTTTTACTGCATAAAAGCCACAAATTGCTTATAGATAGATAGATAGATAGATAGATAGATAGATAGATAGATAGATAGATAGATAGATAGATAGATAGATAGATAGATAGATAGATAGATTGATTGATTGATTGATTGATTAACATTCATTCAACTCATTGCTCATACCTGCCAGTCAGCAGCTCATACATAAGAATGCCCAGGGACCAGTAGTCTGCTGAGATATCATGACCTTTGTTAAGAATGATCTCTGGGGCCACGTACTCTGGCGTGCCACAGAATGTCCATGTCTTCTTCCCAAATCCAATCTTCTTGGCAAAGCCAAAGTCCACCTAAACACAACAGACTCTGATAAGTTAAACTGGAATGATTTTTCATCTTTTCAAATTAAATCAACAGAACAGATAGATAGAACAGTGTACCAGCTTTGCATAGCCCCTTTGATCCAGTATCAGGTTCTCTGGTTTGAGGTCTCTGTAAATTATGCCTTTGGAATGCAGGTACGCAAAAGCCTCCACTACACATGCTGTGTAGAACCGAGTAGTGGAATCATCAAATGAGCCCCTGAATAAGGCCAAAATGAAAACAATGAAGTCCAGCCATGTTTACTAGAGCAGTTTAGATGTTACACATTTGAAGAAAAGGACAAATCCTGCTGACCTGTCTCTGAGGATGGTCCACAACTCTCCTCCCAGACATGCCTCCATCAGCATGTAGAGGTATTTACTGTCCTTAAAGGTCCTGTACAACCTAAGAAAACAAAGAGACAGATTATATAAATGACAGTCAAAATCAATAAAATATTTAGTATTTATAACATAATTTATTGATTAAAGTTGTATCTATTGTTTACTGTACGCAGCATATAGTGTGTTGATACAGTGCAGAGCTGCTGTGGTTAATCAGTGTTATTACCTGACAATAAAGTCAGAGTGAGCTTCCTGCATGATGAGTTTCTCTGAGCGGATGTGCTCCTGTTGTCTGGTGTCCACAATGTGCCGCTTTTTCAGGATCTTCATAGCAAATGTTTTATACTCATCACTCTTCAGCTGCACCTGATATTACAAGACAGAGACAAGATACTTTCAACATAAAAATGTGATTTTCAGTTTCAAATGATAGATTCTCTGAAAAGATTTCAGATCCACATTTGTCTTTTCTACAACAGAATGAACTGTGACCAAGCTGAACAACCCATTTACACCACCTCATTTTGTACCAATTAGCAAATATACAAACACAGAAACATAAAATCTGCTGTACACCATGGTTTTAAAGATGACTAAATTAAGGAAAATCATATTGTAATCTACCAACTCAACACGTCCAAATCCTCCAACGCCGAGTGTGTCTATGATGTTGAAGTCCGAGAGATGCAGGTTGAAGAAGAAAGCATTCTCTGCCTCGTACCTGTAGGGCAGCAAGCAGAGAAACGAGAAGCATTTAGAGGAATCAAATGTAAACGTGGCTGGAGAAAAGGAGAGACCCTTTTCCCTCTGCTTAACCTGAGAGTTAATAAACCAAACTCTCATTCTGTTCAGAGCACACACTGTATACTAAACTTGGGTAAAGTCTGATAAACGGTACAAGTGCCTTCCTCTTTATTCCACTGTGCAGACCGTAATGTTGTCTTCATTAAGGCTGTCCCCACTGTGGACCCTGAGTCTATTTTTATCTTGTAGCTCTTCCAGTTAATACTGCTTTTACAAAGCTATAAAAACACATTCACACTTCATATGCACAGCATTGTATTTCAATGTTAACCTTCAGCAAAGATGCCTCATATTAACAGGCCGGTTTGTATCAAACTGAACCTGAGTGCTGCACTAGGATCAGTTTTTACTTTTCATATGTGAATAATTAGAATTAAATGAAGTGAGCAACTGATTTGTCCGCTCTCCAGCTGGGACTCTTCAAAACACTATTCACGTGAATGTGTGAGCAACCACACATTTGTACCTGTGTTTGGTTTGGCAAACTGCTGTCCTGTGTCAAACAGAGGTCATGATTTTCCACACACACTGCCAAGGGCCCTAACACATGGGCATGGGCCATACACACACACATAGTGTCCTCTGGATATTATTTAATCCCTTTGCTCATAATCAGATCAATTATTAGCCTGACTGGATTAGTTTGGCTGATGAAGGAGAGGTTTTTCTGGGTCAGAGACATCAAAATCACTTTTGGCCTGCTGGACAGTGGCCTAATCCCCAGAAATAGAGCACAGCACAACAACTCAGGCAACATGTGCTGGGAAATACACTTTGGAAATACAACACTATTATTGCAATGACCGTCAATATACTCCTCTCTTTGGCCTGCAAATGGCAGATGCAGTGCAGTAAGTAAATGAGGTTGAAAAGAGGAAGAAACTGATATAGAGATTTTTCAGTACTGATAAAACACATACCCCATTTATGTGACTCATATTTAAATTGCATGCTGAGAAGATTTTAAATACATGCACTGACACTTGGTAGTCAAATGTGTCTCTGGTTAGACTGATATCAAATTGTGGGTTGGAATATGGAAATCTGCAAATTAACAGTAACCGTTTATTTGTTCGGCCTCTTCCTGTACAAAATGTGCAAATATTCATGATATAACATACTGTTGTGCATTTCAGCAGAGAAGGCAACCGCTTTGACAGTCCACACTGATGATAAAACCGTAGTCTGAGTTGAATTCTGAGTTTTGGATATTGAATGTGTCTTGGACAGGCACATGTGTTTACACTACTATAACATACATTGCTGACAACCTCCTGAACTGGTTTGAGTGATATGTATCTGGGTACATTTACACATGCATTTTTATATGGCTTGGCCTTATCCACATATAGTCATAAACATAAATAAAATCACCAGGTTTTGACCAGAATTTGATAGATTTAGGGTGAATCAATGTTGACGCTGTTTGAATGGGTCCAATGGTTAAGTATCAATAAGTAAAATATGGAAAATCTGGGCACAACTGGTTTGGAGAACACTGGTGCACAGATTGCAAAACAGAAAATCACAGAATGAGAGCAATCAGAACAAAATACAAAATAAATGCAATGTTTAAAAAGTAGATGAAGTGCCACAGGCTGCAGTTTTTGATTTGGGTGAGCTCTTGAAGCTCAGCTAAGGCTTTGTGGAGGAGGAAATTATAAACTTATGGAGTAAATTATAAACTCATTAATCTCACTAGATCTCTGACTAGGTGGTGGAATTTGAACTGGATTCAAACCAGAATAAATGAAACACTGGCCCAAAGTATATGCTCTAAAAAAAAGAGTACATATATAACCACAAGGTGGTGACACTGAACCCAGTTTCAAAATCGCAGTCTCCCTTGCACACGACTTAAAGTGTACATAAAAGAGAAGTATTAAAACACAGTGCAACATCAGTAGCATTACTACAGACAGCATTCCTACAACATGGTGAAACAGAGCTGGAGAATTAAGCAAAGAGCTCTTGGCTAAATACCTTTTTAGCATCTTTCCAAATACCTTCCAAGTCCCTTTAAGCATGGCACTATGAGTTATGCTTGTATAGCTTTAGTGCTGCTTTCTTCTAAAATGTCACCAGGGCATCCCTTATAAATCACAAGGTATTAATCAAAGAATATATATGAGAAATATTTCACAACAGTTGAACAAATGACCAATTATATGGTAAACAACTCATTCGTGTCAAATGAAAACTAATGCAAATGCCAGAGTTTATGTAACTATTTGATGTGTGAACAATAAACAGGCTGTATGTTTGAATAAATGCATGAGATCATGGCATATGACGTAATGCCTCTGGGTATGTGTTGAGTTGATGTACTGTTAAGGAGTTCTGATCTCCCTCTGAGGACTCTGTGCTGGTATTAACGGCAGCTATATCTGACTTTCAGGCTGAAAGTGCTCTCTAGGGTCCCGAGCCATAGGCTTTCTGCTGGACCACAGCTGTCTAACTGGAGCCATGTGCCCACAGGAAACCAAACCAGTGGCCCCAGGGACATCAGCCTACATCTTTACTACATCTGTCTCTTAGATAAAAATGACACTACCAGTGCTCAGCTAATTCATTCATTCATTATGCTCCCATATAGCTGCGAAACAAATATCATTTTCACGTTCAGTTTAAATGGATCATGTTGGATCTGTCATTTAAAAACATGAGCTTTCTCTCTAGAAAAGAAAGTAGAAGCTGTATAGCACTTACTGTGTAATAGGGCTGCATTAGAATCATTAAACCTTTGCTCACTCACTTATTTTTGCTGTAGGTTTTTTTAAACAGGCTACTATTTAATGCCAGTTTGGCATTATATTTTTATGTAGCAACTTTGGCTAAATGAAAATATTGAGTTGTATGAGTTGGAGCTTCCAGTAAAAAATAAGGACTAATAAACACCAGCTCATAAAATTGTCCATTTACTGTAAATACTTCTGAATCAAAATAATGCCCTAAAATCATGACTGAAGATTATTTTAGCTTGTTTAGATTTGCATGAAACTAAGATTATGGAACTAAGAGTAATCAGAATAAAAAAAAGAGGCTAATTGGATCACTGGTGTGTATTGATGATATGACTGATGATAGACGTAGCAAGATGTTTAGATGTATATGCTCTTTGCTCACCCGGGAAATGCATCTTAAGGAAGGAAACTCCATGTCTGTGGGTTCCAGACTCTAGGCACTGGCTACAAAAGATCTGCAGTATGAAATAAACCCTCTTCCTACAGTTATGTTGTCTATAGGCTGTAAATCATAATGGTTAATGTAATTATTTAATCAAACCCCTTTATTTAAAATTAAAAGTCTACACTTCAGTCTATATTTCAACTGCTTAATTTCAAATCTATCATGGTGGTATATGTATAAAGACATATTTAAAAAATGTTACTGTCCAAATACTTATGGATGGACATGACTGAACATTATTGAGTATATTAAGTACATAATATTAATGTAAAATTAAGGGGGACGTGGCATTATGCATTATGAGTCCAATTATAATGGGTTTGCTCTGTCAGAGTCATGGTTGGAGACTAATTTCTTTGCAGTGTTTTCATCAAAACCAGTGTTTCACCATGCCAGAACACAGGGGACTGGAAACTGCATGACAGCTGAAATAGTGTATTAATAACACTGACAAAGGAACAATCTGTGGGATGTAACAGAGATGTTTTCATTATTTTATCAGCTACAGGATTCACAATGCAGATGAGAGAAAGTGAGAAAAGTGGGAAAGTTTGTGGTTCTGCTTTGATCTTAGAGAAGGAACTTTTAAAGAGGGAGAGAAGTTGAGCCTCTTAGCTTTCTATCTGTTCCATTTTATTCATGCTGTCACTTCCAAGACTAAGCTCAGTATTTATTGTGGCAACAGTAATCTCTCTTTGTGTGAGTGTGAGTTAGTGTGTGTATGTATGTATGTGTGTGTGTTGCTGTATGAAAGCACTGGCTGATAAGGTTTCTGGGGTTCGCATTACTCTCGCCTTTGCAGTCCTTCATCTGCACAAGGTTCACTTTCACATCAACTCCAGCAGTCACAGCAGTCTCTCTCTCTCTCTCTCTCTCTCTCTCTCTCTCTCTCTCTCTCCTCAAGTTTCTCTTTATTAAATGTTACTGGCTATAAGAATGATGACCTTCTATACACCTCGTGGGCTACTTCTCATTGCAGTCTAGAAATTATGGCTTTCTTGCCATAATCAGCAATGAACTACACAAGCATAACCAGATTAACCAGAAACATTTAAAAGAGTATGGGTTTAATCAGCTTAAATATAGAAATATGCTTATGAATCGAAATAGTCTTGGAAAGTAACACTCCAAGTAAGAAAGTTACTCCAAGTAATACTCCATGTAGCTGTGGAGGCCTGTGTAAATAAAGAGCTGACCAGAAAGAGACTTACTTTGCTTTAGCCTCTGCATCTTCAGATCCTTTGCTGGACACATCCTCCAAACCTCCAATAAGGTGCTTATAAGACCTAAATTAAAAGACAATTGGCAATATATGGATGAAAGTATCGGGACACCTGCTCATTCACGGTTTCTTCTGAATTCAGCAGTTTAAAGAAAGTGTTGATTTTGATGGAGAAACTTTCTCCTCAGTTCAGGAAATTACTTCTACTAGCCTTCGGAGAATTTCTGTGAGGATTAGGGTTAGGGTTAGGGTCTCTCATCCCCCTCTATCACACGTTCCCCTTCCTCTCTCCCTTCTCATTCTCAACATATATATTTCTCTCATCTTCAATTATATTTTTAAACGGCCAATGACTACTTATATAAGAAAAGTATTAGTCTTTAATTAGTAAATTGGGTTATGGTCTATGTTTTCTCACAATTTCTTAAAAACAAAATACAAATACTAGATAATAATAGACATACAGACAGATAATACAAAGTACTACACAGGAAAACGCAGGAAAGCATGCAGTAACCCCCCTCCCCTGAGTGCTGATGGGTGAAGGTGTATAAAGATGTAAGCAGCACATAAAGAATGGAATGAGAGTTCCCCCAGGAAGCAACCTGTCTGCTGAGCTCACTGACACACATGTCACTTAAGCTATTTAGACGAGTTAAATTCATTGACCTCTGGAAAGGAGTAGACAAGCACACCTTCAAACAAGCTAACACACACACACACACACACACACACACACACACACACACACACACACACACACACATGCACACATGCATGCACACACACACACACACACACACACACACACACACACACACACACACACACACACACACACACACACACAACAAGCATGAGAAAAATGATTTATCATTTTCACTCAACAAGTACTGAGAAGTACAATGAATTAGTACTGCCCATGCATTACTAAAATTAGCCTCCACTGTATTATATTATATTATATTATATTATATTATATTATATTATACACAACATTACAGTAACGTATAGGGAATAACTAACAGAAAAAGTGAAATTAACTTACTCTCTGTCGATAACAAGGCAGGTAACGGTTTCCGCAGCAATAACATTTGCTGTCCTGATATCTTCCCTGTGTTAAAACAATGACATAAATTTGTAAAAGCAGAAAGCGACATTACAAGGAACAGTATCAACTAAACAATATGATTACAGCTTCAAGTCAGCAGTTCACTGAAGGTTTTTATAAAAACCTTAATAAACAAGAAAATAAAATACAACATTGTCAAAGCAACATGTAAAGATATCTTAAGCTTAAAACAGAAAATGCTGATATAATAAATGATCACAATTTCACAAATAGTCCTCGCTCCAAAACAACTTCTGGTATATTTCAGTCATTACTCAGTCATAGTATATTTCAGTCTTTTTGTTTATCGTCAATGACATACTCTGTCTCACTGAATTCTGAGGAGTCCTCCCAGTCACAAGAGTCAGAGTCCGAGAGTCCAGAGTCCATAACTTTCAGCAGCCACACTCACATGCTTTTTTAAAAAGGCCCTGATTAAGGCCCTTATAAAAGGCCTAGTTAGTCCTTAAAACACCAGAAAACTACAAATATGAACACCTGTATTATTTTCTATTCTACTTCATATATAAGATCACAAAGCCAACTTCAATCCAATGCTATACACTCCACCCACTGTCTGACCCTCTATCTGACCAGAAAGAAGACTAGACCGGACAGTAACCCACATGCACATACTGTCTATGACCGAATGCAGTATCTTGTACTTGGACAGAGGTGAGAATTCTTCACTACACAGCACTAAATCCCCAACAACACAAATACACTAACACCCACCCACCAGAGAGAAGGTCACAGCTGCTGCACACTGTAAAAGACGAGAAGAGAGATGTGAAAGGAGAGGACAGCAGAGAAGAGAACGGGAGAGTAGAGGAGAGGGGAGAAAATGACATGAGATGAGAGAATGGGAGAGCACACAAGGAGAGTATGTGAGAAGAGAAGAGAACTGGAGAGGAGTGAATGGGAGAGAAGCTGATGGGAGAGAATGGGAGAGAGGAGAAGGAGGCAGAGAATAGGAGAAGGGAGGAGAGGACGAAAGGAGAGACACGAGAGAAGAGGTCAAGAAAAAGGAGCAGAGGATGGGAGGAATGTAGAGAAGAGGAGTGGCTGAGAGAGAAAAGAGAAGAGAGGAGAGGACAGGATATGAAATGACATGGGAGGAGAGGAGAAGATTGGAAAGGATGGGAGAAAAAGGGCAGGAAAAGAGATGAGAATGAGAGAGGACAGGAGAGGGCAGATGAGGAGTGGACAGACATGGAGAGGTTAAGCAGAGAGGAAATTAGAGAAAATAATCTGGCACTACTTATAAGTGCCATCATGAAGGCAAACAGTGTGAGTGTGGGCTTGTTGTGATGAGGGTCATTATGGTCTGAGTGCACTATAAATGGCTTTGTAAGAGGCATTAAGTGGACAGAATGCTTTCCTCAGGGAGACCTGCACTGTATCATCATGGCCTATCTGAAACAGTAACACCTGCTCTCTGAATAGTGGCCCTCAGTGCCAAATATGTGTCCCTGTTCCAATCTCCATCACGAGAGTGACCCAGAGACACACACAGACACACACACACAAATCCAAAAGGATCTCCTGATCTATTAACACTGACCACTGTTCACACTGGCACCCCCTCAGATCAGACTACATCCTGGGAGTTTTCTTTAACATCAAGTGGAAAGATTGGTTTGTGAAATACACAGTTACAATGTGATGCAACATTGATTCAATAATATATACTATACTGTAATATATATATATATATATATATACACTGAATAAAGAGGCAACATTTCCTGACTTCAAATGTCTAAACATATACTTTTAAAGAAATAAAAACAAATATGGTTTTGCCATGAGCTCAATCCGCAGCTGAAATTCCACCTTAAAACAGTGCCAGTTACTCTGCATCCTGCAAGGAGCCTCATTGGTGCAGCCATGTTTATGAAAATGTTAAAAACAGAACATTTTCACGTTGTTTTAGTGAACAAAAAGTAAAAGACATCACAGGAGTGTATCTTGAACACTAGCACAGAGTGTTAGCACACAGAACTTCAACTAATGTAACCTAAGATCAAGATAATGTAACCTGTCACTCAAACAAAGAGCTTAATGAAAAGCTTCCACAAGCACATGAAGTTTTGAATGGCTTAAACAAATTTAACCAAGCAAGCATGTGGCCGGTATGACCAATGAACTCAGGGTGATTTAACACAGCTGCTGCTGTGTTTAAGAACAGGCTGAGGGAAGCAGCTTTTAGATGAAGAAGGGGAAACAAGCTAGCTGAAGTAAACAGATTGCTAACTCTGATTGGTTCTTTGGCTGATCTGATGTCAGCTGGGCCAAATTTCAAATTCCTGCCCAACTTCAATCCAGCAGACAGACTCTACAGAAAACACGGCTTGAAAAATCTCTCTAAACATTGTTTTTACTCTGCCAGTTCACAACGTAATTACAAAAACTTAAAATAAAATAAGAGAATCATAAAAATTAATAGACAGGGGCGTTAAGGTCAAACAAAATGTGTGCCACATAATGATAATAATAATAATAATAATAATAATAATAATAATAATAATAATAATAATAATAATAATAATAATAATAATAATGTACAGAATAGAATATAATACAATACAATACAGTACAATAGAACTTTATTGATCCCTTGGGAGGGTTCCTTCAGGGAAATTAAGGTTCCAGTAGCAGCATGGAATTCAGTACAGTACAGAAGTAATTGAAAAATAGATAAAAAATAATTGAGTAAGAAGCACTAAATTATAGATAGATAAAAATAATTTAGTAAGAGGCACTATATAAATATATAGAATATATAATATAGAGACTATATTACAATAATATAATGAAGTGCAGTTCATTCATAAGCTTTTTCTCAGTGAAGACATCGGTAAACAGATACTAAAACCTCACATAATAACATAAAATACATAAAAAACATAAAATACATAAAAAATAATCAACCACTGAACGAAAATATATACTATGAGCTGAGATAAAAAACAACAACTAGATGAGCAGTAAAAAATATGTTTTTCATAGAGAGTCAAAAAGG
The DNA here is from genome assembly GCA_034509495.1 of Acestrorhynchus altus. Taxonomy (NCBI): domain Eukaryota; kingdom Metazoa; phylum Chordata; class Actinopteri; order Characiformes; family Acestrorhynchidae; genus Acestrorhynchus; species Acestrorhynchus altus. The sequence goes on along the minus strand of CM067506.1, from coordinate 20,894,576 downwards.
GTTTAATTAAATCTCAGACTTTAGAATTTTTGTTGTCTGACTTCCTGTAATTCTTGCATGTAAATGAGAATCTGATTTCTAAATATTACAAGATAAATACATTCCAAAGGAATGTCTTAAGATCTTAGTTTGACTGACAACTAGACCAGTCCAAGATCAGCTACATTTGCTCAGTAATCATTTCTACAGAAATGAAGGAAATGGAGAATACATTTAGATCTTCCCGGCCTTTAAAAAGATCTATACAACTTTTTTATCACACAACATCAGGATAAACATATCCTCACTTATTTTATGTTGATTAAACTATTAATATTAAATTGTTTTAAAAGACAAAATGAGCTGTACTTTCTGTATTATACAATATAATAAAGGGGAACCATATGTTCTAATCTGAGAAACATCTTCATGTGCATGGATCTCACACTGAAACCATATGGCACTCTCATTTTATGTACTGAAGGTCTCAAGAGAACTGCCTCACTGTCTTAGATATGTGTTCATTTTAGACACCACTAGATGGCACTACAGGTCTTACACTGGATTTGAGTACAAGTGTATTTCTTTAAACTGAAAAACTTGCAGTCATCAGATCTGCATGAGTTCAAACCTGAAAACATTTTGTGACTTAAATTATAATAGAAGTAGAGGACAGTCTTACCCTTGTAAGGCTTTTTCACCAAACCAGTCACCCTTTCCTAAAGAGTGAAGATACACTGTCTCCTGACTGTGGGAGTCCTCTCGGGTCACGGTCACCTAAGGGAGAGAGGCAGGCCAGAAAACAACCCAGATTCAAATAGCGATCTATGTCTATATTCACACAGCTTCTCAGAGTACAGATGATCAAGGATCTGTTCCTCGTCATCTGTCAGTAGGGTCATAGTAAGAGAGGAATCTGACCTTAGATCACTCCTACTTTGAGAGGCTTTGTAAATAGAAGCCAAGAACTTCAGGTTTTAATATTCAGACATTATATTACAGGTCTAGGCTGGAACAAAACAATGCAGTGAATGTACAGTACAGCAACACAATTTATTTGGCAAATATTGTTATGAGTGGGGATAAATTTAATTGGAATTTCTGGCTTTCAGTGTTGTGGCCTGGACTTACCTTTCCTTTACTAATGATGAAGAAAGTGTCACCCCTTGCTCCCTGTCTGATGATGTAATCCCCATCTTCATAATGTGTCTGAATACCAAATAGGCAACAGCAGAAGCCAGCAGTGGAAGGATTGAAGAAAACAGAAAAAATAAGGAAAAAGAGAACAGGTCAGTAAGGTTAGTAAACAAAAGGGCTGTTTTGGCTTAATACTGGAGAGGCAATAGTGAACAATTTGAGAAGTCATATGCTGACTAGCCTACTAGTACTTTTCAAGCCTCCATATTCAATGGGCATGGTGAGACCAGTGTAGTTAATTTTTGTAAATCAGAGCTGAATAACCATCACCATCACTCAGGATGAAACTGGGTGACAATTATACAAGAACAATGAAAAAGATTCAGACACAAAGCCTTCTGAAACACTAAACCACAGCTGCCCTTATGACCTGTCAGTGGGGCTATAAGCACTGACATCTTGCCATAGGGACAGAACACAGTGTCTTTTTGTGGGGCAGATGGTGCCCTCTTGCTTTCGCAGTGTGCTATCGCTGTCCTCCAGACAGATGAAATAAGAGCTATACCTGCACACCAGTCGAAACTGTACTCTTGGTCTAACCTCAGTCAACCCTACTGTCTTACCTCTACAGTAGAATTCATTTTTAATAGTTCAAAAACTGAAGAGGAACACAATTCACAGATTAATGTGCTTCAGGTAGACTGACCTGCTTCTGCCAACTAAAAAAAAGAACGACAGTATTAACTTATTATTGCAATTGTGAAACTGCAGTGTGCAATCAATTTTCCTCTACAAATGTCACTGCTAGTCTAAGGCCGCATAATGCTGTTAGCCTTATTATATTTCTAATATGGCCTTTTATACTTATCCTTCAAAAAAAACGTTGCACAAATAGTTGCACCCAGAAGAAAATATCAGGTTACAATTCTATTTGGATGGCAGAAAAAGGTTAAAGGGCCAGTAAATGATGTGGACAATATTTATTGACCTAGGCATACAGAAGTAGCCTCTCAGTATGGCACTGGGTATAACGCAACATGCCAGACATCTTAGCATGGAGTTGTAGAGGTTCTTAATCATGTATTGCGTTAATCAATCCCATGCAGCTTATATATTCTCATTCAGTTCCTGCAGATTTTACTTTAGTGTTGCGCAATTGTTGACAGAATTTCCAAAGGTATTCCACACATTTTCATTTGGGCATAGGTCTGGTACAGGTAACTGAGTCTTCAAGCCAAGCTTTTAAAAAAGCAGCAGTATGTTGAAGAGCACTGTCCAGTTGAAATAGCACACTGGAGTATGCATTCAGCTGCAAGTTGCTTTGGATAAGTCACTACGAGCTTGTCACATCTTGCCACTGTGATCTTTGCCCATTCCTCCAGGCAAAAAGTTAGATGGTTTCTGCTGGTGAACAGCAATCTTCAAGTCTGACCACAGATTCTCAATTCTCAAAAATAGACCAAGGAAGACCTTCCTCCCTGTCAGTAGTGACTTCAAAGTCTGATGGAATCTTTCAAGGACCCTTTGACTTTGTGGATGATACATGCTAGAGATATTATGTTGGACTTTGAAAATGGCCAGGACATAAAATTACATCCCTGGTCAGACTGTGTGACCTTTGGAATTCCGAACATGGGCATGAAGTAAGTCAAAGCCTTACTGAGGGTAATAGATAAGTTGCAGGGTTCCACCTACTCCAACACATGGCAGTCATCAAAGAAACCTGTCCTGCCTTAGAACACAGTAGAGGACTAACACATTTCCCATTTCACTTCACCAACTTTGAGTATATGTTGCAGATGCATCACATACAATTTAGGTAAACAAACAAAAAAAACTTAACTACAGGTTTTTATGTAGCAAACAGGTAAAAAAAAAAAAAGCCAGGGGTGAATACTTTCACAAAGCACTATATTTTATTTATTTATATATTTATTTTTTATAATTACTGTTCTTTATTATTCCCAAGTTTTGCAGATACTATGTAAATTAAGTTTCAAAAGTGGTCTAAAATACCACAACATCTGTACCAGATGGGCAAAACTGCACAATAATATGTAGATAATGAGGAGAGTTGAGTGTAGAACTACAGGGATTTTTTTCTGCTATTCATTTCCTTTCAATAGACTAAAATAGACTGAGCCTGGCCTTCCAGCTCATTTTTCAATGGCTGCTTTTAGCGGAAGCACTTTCTAATTCAAGAAGTTTCACATTGATTGGCTGAGATAGGGAATCTGAATCAGAAAGCTTTAAGATTCAGACATGCTATTTAGGAGACAGGCCCTTTCACTCTGAGCACTCATGATATACATGGGTTCAAAAAAACAAAGTAGGAATGAGTGTGAGAAAGGCCATGTCCACCAGTCACCACCACTATTCCCCTAGGCATCTCCCAGTAATTACACAGAAAACTATCACTAGTGGCTAAAATAGCTCCAATGTCAGAAAAGTACATTTTTATTCAAGGTCAATTATCAGCTGCAGAGTGTTTCATTCCTTACACAGCCTGTACACCACATTCTTTTCATTAATTAAGTCTTACACTTAGTGGGAGGTGGAAGAAGTGGAACAAATGGACAATTATTTCTCTTAGTAAATAGGGAATGGGGGATTGTTTGGTTATCAAATAGGACAGTAAAGTGGTATGGTAGTCAATTATTTACACTCCATTTTACTGTAGATTTACTGCACCAAGCAATAGATAGGTCCTCTCTTGTGCACGTTGCAAGGCAGAACATCTGTAAATTTCATCCCTTGAGATGCTTTGTCAGCTTCTTCAGTACCTGCTTGTTTGTGGATCTTTCTGCCTTCAGTTTTGTATTCAAAAATGAAAATTATGCTCAATTAGTTTCAATTAGTTAGGAACTTTCTGTCATTTACATTAAGAAGTTCTTGAGTGGATTTCCCTGTATGGTTTGGGGCAAATAAGCTCTATTTTTTTCTCCAACAGTAGCAAGTGTGCTGACTTAAATCAGGCATGCAAGAAAACAGCCCTGACCCATCTGTGCACTAGCAAAATCAGCTAAGCATTTGTGCCATTTTAAGATGCATCTATAATTGATGCACCTCTGAATTTCATTCACCGTATATACTATTTAACAGTTAACAAAAAAAAAAAAAAACAGACATGGTCATGGGTATGTCGGTGGATGGTTCTGAAGGTAGGATTCAGTGACATTTTTGGGTAATTGTCCAGTCCTTGCTGAAAGAAAGGTGTTTCTATACATTCTATACACTTTATCACATCATCAGTAAACACCGGGGACACTGTTCCATTGGCAACCACATATGCCCATGCCCCAACAGTGCCTGCACCATGTTTGATAGATGGATCTTTTTCTTTCTTTCTTTCTTTCTTTCTTTCTTTCTTTCTTTCTTTCTTTCTTTCTTTCTTTCTTTCTTTCTTTCTTTCTTTCTTTCTTTCTTTTTATCTATCTATCTATCTATCTATCTATCTATCTATCTATCTATCTATAAGTTAAATAAGTTAAATAATATGGCCTGATTCCAACAGGTAACAGACATGTTCCTTGATGGCAATGTGATCGATCTCACTTTGCCCATTAGACGTGGCTTATATCCCTTCTTCTCCATAAGCCACCATTGTCTTGCTTTTCCTGTGTGCAGATTCATTCCTCTTCTGCATCCCTTATGCATTGAAGCTGCCATGTTTCTGGGCAGCAGCAGACGACAAGAGTGAAAGAAGCACTTTCATGGAGCAAAAACAAACCAAAACTCTCTCTACTAACATGTTTCAAGAGGGCACAGCTTCACTAAGTTGCCTTGTCAAACTAAAATAACTATTAGAAAGTTAAACATTTGAAGAAAAGGCTAAAAACACAAATGGGAGAGGTGTAACAGGCTGCATGCACAGTTCTACGTATGAGCACTATTTTAATACATGTGTTGTTACTTGACCCAGTTGGGCTTCCTAAATGGGCCCCATTATTACAACCAACCTTAACCTTCTGGTTTCCTTGTGAAATGTACAATCCAGATATCAGGGACTCTGATGGACATCCCTATGTGTGGCCAACATGGAACCCATGGACAAAACTTTCTGGTACCCAGTTGGGCTACCCATACATATCCCACATCATCAAGGTTATTTTGGGTACTATAACATGATTTCATTTCTCAAATGAATCTTGTTCCAAAACCAGGTAGGTTCTTAGGCTTTTTAGAAAGCCTGTCTAATCATGCTTTTCTGTTCTCAAGTGTAACCAGTGGCTTACATTTTTCAGTTAACCCTCTATATTTACATTCATGAAAGCATCTCCTGATTGAAGACTTTGACAATGATACACCTACCTCCTGAAAAGTGTTCTTGACTGTAAAAGATGCTGTAAAGGGCTTTTCCTTTGCCACAGAAAGAAATGCAATCATCCACTTTAGGTGTTTTCTATGAATTTCCAGAGGTTTATTTTTGTTGTTTAGATGGCATTGCATTCCTTCTTTATAGGAATGTACCAAATTGTTGGTCACAACACATTCCTTTAGCAGTTAACTGTCTAATTACTTTGACCATGTAAAACATTTACAAATAATTCTTTGTTAACTTCATTTAATTAAAGCTGAATCACATCTGAACTGTTTTATTTCAATACTTCAAAACCTGTTGCCATGTCCGTATTCTGACAGTACTATGTGTATCTGACATTAAGTATATTATGTCTATTTCTGTTTTGTTCACAGATTACTGAACTGACTACATGTTTGATACATGCTTTTTGTATTATATGTGAGATTAATAAAATGATCTCCATCCCCATGACCATTTTTATTTCATATTTAACATTTTTTACAGATTCTATTACAGTTTCTCAATAGTGACCTCCCAAAATATTGACAAATAAAGCTGCTTTTCATATCCTTTTAATATAAATAAGTAGTATATTTTACTATACTATTTTTTAAACAGCTGTGTCCAGGCTCCCAAAGGTGCTGTATGTTGACTTACAGATACTGTACCAATGAAACAGTGATGGATAAAAACAAATGAAACATACAACCTTGCGAGATGAGCTGCAAGTACTTATTACATTTCACAACAAGCCCAGACAGCATTTTATTGACATAATATTCAAATGAGCAGTTTTAATTAGGACTGAAATGGATGATAGAGTGGCCTTGAGCTGACACAATGAGTTGGTCAAATGGTTCAGATGGTTATTTTTGCCTGTTGCAAAATATCAAAAAGATGGTTGCTTTGAATATTAAAATGACTGGTTATGGTAGCATAAATCAACATAGTTTTGCATGATTAGCCATATTTTGTCTTAAGAGCATTCTTTATGCAAAAATGAAGTTTATGTTAATACACACTTGAATGCAAGTCTTTGCTTTAACAAAGACATTAATTCAAATGAAGTCTGTTAACAGGAGGATAACAGGCTATGGCTGCTTCATTTTAAAAATTAATGTTTGAACCAACAATCATTTAAAGCAGAACAATGTGTATATAAAAAAGCTTGCTCAACCTTAAGATTACAAAAGTGCATAACACCCCTCTAGCCCACACCTGGTATTAGCCGTGGTGCCATCAGGTTCATATTTATCTGCTCAAGAGAGTCATATTCTATTATCAGTACCCTACAGGGACTAAACAAGCTGCATGTGTATTTGCACATCTGTGTCAGCAATGAGTGCTAGTACCTGAATGCATTAATTAGAACGGGTGTCCACAAACATATATTTGTAAACATATAGGGTAGATATACTTAAAAGAATGTGTAAGCAGAAAAACAATAATAGGAATGACATTTTGCAGTCAAAGACTGCAATGAATGTCAACAGTGGTCTCTAATATGACTCTTAATTTAATACCAGTTGTGTTTGCTGAAGGATTAGCTAGAGTGCCAATTATGACTGTTTACCTCCTCAAGGACATCTGCGAGCTTGCTCAGTATTTCTTCTGGAAGTCCATGGAATGTTGGAACACTGCAGGAGAGAGGATTTACAAAATTACATCTCCACTCACCAAAGCAAAGCATTATTAAGGTATTAGCTTTGGAAAAAGAGTACAGTAACTTTCAAGGATATATTCATAGTCAAGCTAAAACCAAAGGTATTTAAAACAGTTAAACCCCTGTAATCATCCATTATAGCTTTGAAAAATTATAATAAATAAATAACTCCAAATCCCTAGGTAAAACTAATTCCATCCAAATAGGGCTTTAAATTAGTAAAACTCTAATGCTGGTATATTTACATATATATGGACACTCACACACATATATAGATGAAATTATATTAGTTCATTTATATATAGGAAAAAGATCTGCATTGTAGACATGATCACTACCAGGTCATCTACAGCTATTTGGTAACTTCCATGCTTCTTCTCTATTTTGTAATTCTTTTTCTATGACATTTCACACTAACTGGTCAGCTTAGCCAGCTTATACCACTCACTTTTGCTCCAGAATGAGAAAAGAGTAACAGATGCTGTTGTTCATATTCCAAATCAAATTAGTAAAAAACTGCCAAACAGAACTTCCCATATGTTAAATACGACAGAGAAATAAACAGCTGTGACGCTCAGGCTCTACCACCTGCTGCCTGTGTTTTCAAAATGGAAATTTAACTCAGAAGCAGGAAACCAGGTGGGTTTCCCAATTAGAACTTTATTTCACTACATTGCTATAATAACTCATTTAAAGAATCCCACAGCAGGCCCATAGTAATTTCAGAGCCCGTGAAAATAGCTGATGGGTTTCCCTTTTGAGTCTTAAATTTTCTTCCTCTTGATCTGAAGGAGTGAAATTAATTGTCACTGGATTAATACACCTACTAACCCATATTATATCCATATTAAATTTTTTGCTTCCTAGACAAATAGAAACAGTCAGATGGCACTGCACGGGAATGATTTGGCTATAAATAGCTGTAGGGTGTGCAACATGATTCATAGATTAGGAAGATGTTAATGAAGGCCACGGTGTAAAGAAAGAGCTGATGAAACAGTGACAAAAAATCCAGTGTACAAGAAATAATTGTGAAAAAATGAAACTGACAGGGTCTATTGGCATGCTTCATGGCAAATGAAAGTCACTTCACTTCCAGGAAGAAGGATTTTCAATTCAAGACCTTCACAATCAATTTCTGTAAGAATTCCCTACAGGGAACAGCATACCATGAACATACAGAGCAGACTGGCACACAAGTGGCCTTTGTTCACTTCTTTTCACAAAGTTGCCTAGTTACAGTGGGCAAAGGAGTGTCCATGGTTGTAAACATGTCATCTGGTCAGATGAATCTTGTTTCTGACTGTAATGTGAACAATGCTTAGGTGTCATGTTCACGGTAGACCTCTGGAAACTTTCAATGAGGACTATGTGCATGGTGTGGTTCAAGCTGGAGGATACTTTTTGATATTTTGGGGTGTTTTAATAATGCAGAAATTGGTCCTTTGGTAAATTTGAACCAGTGCCTACACTGAGCTTCTGGACAACAAGGCTTTGCATTTTGCTCATCATCTTACTGAGGAATAAAACATTCTCCTCCCTCTATTCCAAAATGGCAATTCTCACATTCAAAGGGCTGCAAATGTGGCTAACTGGCATGATGAGCATTCAGAAGCATTCACACATCTGGCCTGAACAGTAAAACGCCAGGGAAGCCATCCAAAAAGTGGCTGAACATTGCTGTCACCTACATCCAAAAACATCTAGTCCAGTCCATATTAAATCAAATTGCAGCTGTTTTTTGTGCTTGTGGATGTATTACATGCTATTAGGTATGATTCAGGTATGTATTAGTTATGTTTTAGGTGTTTTTTGGTTTTTTTTGTCCAACGAGCATATAATTTCCTGTAATATTTAATTCATATTACATTATATGAACATCTATTGCCTTTGAGCTATCAGCCATTTTAGTGTAGTTATAGAACGAAAAGTAATGTTAATATAAATAATAGTGCTCCCTATTACCTTTAGTTTAACATTAGCAATGAAAGTAGAACTTAAGAGCTTTTGAGACAAAGCCAAACATAAAAAAGGTGGCTGCACAAAGGCTTTGTGCCAGTAGAGCAAGGGACTCTTCTATTATGCAGCCACATTTTGATGAAGATTTCTTTCATGTAACGTTTCGCCTATGAGCCCAAGCCTGCAAAATTCTGTCTTTAATATGTAAAATATGCTTCCCTTTTCTGTGTGCTATTATGCAAATGCAGACGTCAGATGATGAAAAGAGAGAAAGAAAAAGAGAAAGAGGAAAGGAGGTGCTTTCCGGTGGATGCAGGGAAGATTCCTCATAGATATGCAGGACTGGCAAGAGAGCTGCAGCACAAAACATGCAAACACAACACTAAAGCACCTACCCACCCACCCACCCACACACACAGACACACACACACACACACACACACACACTGTAAGACTTAAGAACAGCTCACATACTCTGTTCTTTAGGGTGGTCTTCTCACAGGCACACACACCAGAAGAGAATTGTCTAACCTTTTTAGAAACTCCATGTACTCTGCATGCTTGATCAGTCCAGTCCTCATCATGATGGTCTGAAAGCACTGCCTGTCGATGGCCCATAACTTCACATTGGTTAGAGCTGGAGAACAGTTGAGAAAAGCAGAAGATCTGACTACAGTCATGGATTTATTCAGCATGGACTACAATAAAATGACTATCAATTAATATCAGGATAATTCAGTATTGAGGTCATAGAATAAATCCTTCATACAGTAGCTTACAGTGCACTCATTACTGAATGATTACGGAAAAGGGGATGCATCTGGTGATGAAAAGTTAAAAAAATAATTAAAGTGTTGGTTGATGAAATGTTAAAAATAGCACAAGGTTCAAACAAAAGGCTGAGTGGTGACAGTGAGGATTATCAGGGCCGGGGACAGTGTGCTAATAAACAAACACTCCAGAGATGAGCAGATAGCGAGAAATGTCACATCTGAATGCAGGATCCTGTCATTCATTTCATCTGTGAATTATTCAAGGGCTGAACAAAAAGTCCATTTCACTTATAAATAATCCATTTGGTGGGATGATTAACTCTCAGAGGAACACAGAACTTCATTTGTAAATGAGGAACTGCCCAAATTAAAGCAAATAATACAATACAAACTGTCGTATTCTCTATTCACAAGCAAAGCATATAAGTACACAGTACACTTTAAAGTATATTGATCTGCACTGATAATTCATTTATTAAATGCACATTTTCAAAGACATATAGAGTTGCCTTTAAAATTTCACTCAAGACTCAATTTCAAAACTCAATTTCACACTTGTATCTATGCATGCAGTGACTGGCTAATGGCTAATAGCTAATGACTGGTTTACACTTCAGGATAATCTGGTCACTTTTAAAACAGATTTGCGTCTTCTGACAATTGAGAAATTGTCTCCAGATTTCAAAATGATCAAAAACGATTTCCAGATTATCCTGTAGAGTCTATAATCCAATCTTTACTCCTCCTTCTCTACCCCAGCACTGCCCTTATCGAGGATTGTAAATATGAAACATCTCAGATACCTGTAGTGTGGGGTGGACATCAATTCTCTGGTGTGAAATGCAGTGTTGATGTAATGCATGAAGGAATGCTCGTATTCCAGTATGTATAACACTGTTAACCCTCTCTTATCCAAAACGGCTTTATCCACATCATATTCTGCTTCTATTTTCTATTTAACTAACAATGATCATGCACAAAAAAAATCTTTGAAAACTGTTGTTAAGTGTGGGGTCCCTCGCATTTTCAACATCAGTCAGGATTATTAAAATCCTGTAGTGTGAGCCAGGCATAATCCCCCAGAAAGCATGCACCTGTTTTTATTTTCTGACAAATTGCTTTTTATTTAATTTATTAGACACTATATGCCTAAATACTGTAATGTATAAAATAGACTCTGGACCAGATAAATGTTAACCTACTGGCACCATGCCTAATGCCAGGTGTGGGCTAGAGGGGTATAAAGGCCCTCCTCATTGAGCTGTGGAGTAGTGGAACTGTGTTCTCTGAAATGATTCCGTACTCCTGGGGTGAGTTGGGGGGTTGGGGAAGACTTGATCATCCAATTTTCAGACCTCACCAATGTTTGTGTGGCTGAAAGCAATCAAATCCTCACAGCAATGCTCTACAAAGCATTTCCCTGACAGTTGAGGCAGTTACTCCAGTAACTATGTCCATATAGTGCATGTTATTGTTAGTATTTTTATATTATTTCGTAATTATTTCGTAAGTTTCATTACCACACTGTAGAAGCCTCAAAGTCTCAAACGGTAAACTGCAAATATGATACACTTGGCTTCATAGGTGAGACAACAAAAAAACAGTGTCTGTAATGTTAAAGGGTCAGAACATTAGCATTGCAAGGGCATCTGTACTGGTGGAATTGGGTTAATCACATCGGGGCTGATGAGTAATACCACAAACTGTGATAACCACTGTTTAGCTGTGTACAGACTGTCCTGTGTGTTTACTCGAGAGAACACAGTCAGGCTCGGACTGCAGAACATGTCAGAATCAGGTAATGAGTAAAAACAGGGGTGTGCTTTGTCTGCAGACTGAATACAGAGAAGCCCCCTATATCCTGTCATTGCGAGTATTATGGCTTATACCTTCAAAGCATTTTAACATCAGTAAGCCACATATTTTGGTGGCCTGGGGCTTTTTGAGCATTATTCTAACTCTAAATTCCCTTTTCCTGTGTATATTTCACAAATGTAGACACCCAAACTGTTCATATAGGAATACCAGGCTTGGTGTGGCATTGATAGATAAACCTTAGTAAAGACTTAACTACACAGTTTGCATTTGCTGTTGTTGAAAGAAGGTATTTACATTTTTTTATCAAAATGCAAAAGCAAACCAAGCATTTCAGGCAAAACGACATATCTACATTTTTCACATCCTTTAGCAAAGATTAACAGCACTGTAAAAGCACTGGTTCATATCTTCTTATACCATGAAAACATTGTCATGTAAAAAAAAATAATACATTAAATATTATAATATTATTGACCAGGACTGCAAAAGAAAGATAAAGTGACTGACACATCCTTAGAAAGCATATTGGAACTGTATTGTCTTTAGTGAGAAATCTGGGAATCTGTTTAGGATCCAACAAGGATGGGGTTCGATTTTGGAGACCTCATAGTAAGAGTGTCAATTCTGCCTTTTCAGTGGTGTGACACTGTTCCAGCTGTTGGTGTGATGCTGTGGAGAGTTGTTGCATACGACAGTAGGTCACCCCTAGTAGTGATATGAGGGACACTAACAGCTCAGCGATAAAAGCAGGACATCTTGCAGCCACATGTGCTGCTTCTCATGGCAAGGCTTTCATCTGACATCTTTCTTGGCATGCCCAGTCACCAGATTTAGTGCCAGCCTTGTCAACCTAAGTGTGCAGCATCTACAAGCCCAGCTGCAACATATGTGGGACAATGTGCTGCAGAATGCCATATGGAACACGCACAGGTCCGTGACCATCCATATGTCATCTTCTATCCAGGTTAGAGTCAGCACAAAAGGGTACAGTTTTTGACAATAAACTTATCCATTCACTCTACTATAGTAATCACTTACCTACATCATAATTACATTTATACATATAAAGTTTCATTTGATTCCAACAAATACTCCTTGGTGTGTTATTTTGTGGTCAGTGAGTGCAATAACATTTGCATTTATCTTAATATTAGCATTTAACTTGTACTAGTATAATTGTATTAGTATTAACACTGATATCTGTATTAGAAAATTATGAATGATACCCAATCTTACATACAAACAACCCATTTGTATTTTTTGTAGATCTTATAACAAAATGTCTGCACATGTATTTTGTATTTGTGTATCTGAAAACAAAGCTATTCACTGTATTAATTTTGTCCTGCTTCCGTTTCAATTTTGCACCAGTATAACAAACATATGGTTCCTCTGTTTCAGGTATTTTACTTCATAAATCCACCAAATGAAATTAAAACTGTCTGAAACTAGGTCTCATCTGAGGTTTTGTGCCAATCAAAATGAGGTACACAAAACTGTGAGCTAATAGCACTCCCATGTGGAGCCCATGAGAGTCAGACTCTTTACACTGGTTTAGTTTTAATTAAATTGGTATAGAAGACTAGACTACCAAAAATAAATGAGTTTTTCTTTCTGTTACTGAATATTTGCCAAGCTGCTTCAGCATTTATTTATTATTTTTATTGATTTTTACATTCACCTCCCAGTAAATGTCCAAAAAACATTGAAAGAAAAAGGAATGAAACAAAAATGAAAAATCAAAAATGTAACATAATTTGAAAAAAGGTAAAACAGACAATATTTGTAGCATTATGAAAATAGAAGCTCTTCATCTTTTGTCTTAGTGAAAGTGTAGTTGTCAGCCTGGTAAATGATACAGTTGGGGACTGAAGCTGAATCCCAGAGTGTACACACTACTTTCATTTGACACAGAGAATCAGTCAGACCTGCAAAACTCTCTATACAACCAATGAGGGAAACTACAACTCACAGCAGAAGCTTCAAGCAAATGAGCTTTATCACTGCATCAGAAACGTGAGAAGTATCACTCATTATAATTCCTTCCAAAGCATTTAGCCTAATGACCAAACATTAATTTCAACAGTGATATTCTAAGGATATTTGTGACTAACAGAGATGTCAGTGGTACAGCAAGTGAGGACTCCCAGCATGTACTCTGATTGCACCACTGTTAATGATATTCATGAGGGACAGGAAACGCATCACAGAACCTGCCCTGGCACGATTCACTCCCATCAATCTCATTATCTTATGGAACAAATAGCCACAAAATACAACAATGGATAACAACTACCTCCACCAGTTGATGTGATAATGTTGCCAACTGCCAATCACACTGTTGTCTCCTTTCCAACTAAAGCTTATTAAATCTCAATGAAAATTATTATAGAACACAATGAAGTGGGAATAGCACTCTGTCCTGTGGCAATGTGAGCTGGCAGAAAGGAGATATAGTATAATGGTTATGATAACAGGCACATTTCTATAGTGACAGCTCCACAGCTGTAAAGCATGTCAAAAGCTGCCTGCGTAAATGTCAAGTGTTGCTTCCAGCAATAATCCTTCCCAACTTCACCCTACCTATAACTCTGTTTTTCATTACAAGCATTTAACCTTTGAGATGAAGCATTTAATCGGTAAAATACCTTCTTACTCATTTTTTTGGCAAAACTACTGTCAAGAGCATTTTTGGACCTCAAATCAAGATTTTTGTAAGCAAAGCAGGTCTACCCTATAGAAACGTATCAGCTGTTAAATTACACACAGAGAGTGTAGAGTACATAAAAGGCTGTGGGTAACTGGGTTAGAGATTTCAGCTGAGACCTTTCCTTCTGGATAAAACATGGGGAGGTGATAAGCTTTTACAAAGCCATGTGAACTACATTTTAAAGGTGAAGAGCATCCACACACTTGGTGGGCATTCAAAAAATACTGTTGAGATGAATGAAAACAGAGACTTCCTGGAGAGAGAGAGAGAGAGAGAGAGAGAGAGAGAGAGAGAGAGAGAGAGAGAGAGAGAGAGAGAGTGTGTGTGTGTGTGTATGTGTGTGTGTGTGTGGGTGAGAGACAGACAGAGAGAGAGAGGGAGATGCCAACCCCCCCAGCACTAGGACAAGCGACGACCCAGATAAACACAGGGAGCCAGAACAGAGAGAAATCATTTATATTTCGTTTCTTTCTCGTGGAAAATATGCACATGGTCTTTTACTATCATTTCTATTAATTTAGGTGAAAGGGCAAAATTAGTTAATGCAAGTTTTCACTCTGCAGAGGTGAGCCAACATGCTGTGGCGTGTTGAAAGGGCAATTGTCAAGCACAGGACATGAGAGGTGTTTTAAAGGCACATCACATGAGCCCTGGCTTGATAGAGTGAGACACAAATGAAAAGAGAGGGGAGAGAAAGTGGGTAGCCTGGAGTAATGAGTGTTTTGTGATAGGCAGATGGGATTGTTCTCTCTCCAGACTATTATCCGTGAAACGATCTCCCAACGAGCTAAATCTTTTGTGCTCCGACTCGTTCATTAAAGCGAGAGCCATTTTTTTTCCATCCTGTTATTCCTGTTGTGACAATACTATTGACAAAGGAACGATGATTGAGCTCCCTTACAAATATTTGCTGAAAGGAGGGCAAACAAAAACACAGATTACACATGCAACAGAGAAAGCAGGAATAACTTGAAGTTGCTTAGTTTTGCGTGCAGCGTTTGGGGTGGAGATTGGGGCTGCGGATGTGGTTGTATGAGAACTGTGTTTTATCTAGGGGAGACTCACTGAGAGTTATGTTCTCACAGTGGGGTCGATTCATGTCCCTATGGACATCTGCTAGAGTAAACCAAGAGACCCCACAGGAGGAAGTAGAAGGAAATCATATATATATATCACTACCTAATGTGTGTAATTTTAATCAACTTAAGTTCTTATGAATATTACAAATTTTGAATGTAAATGTCATTGTACTAAGCTCAAAGATTAGATTTTGATTTTAAATAGATTTTAAACTAGATTTTATTATTAAATAAATGACATTAGACCAAAACTACACTTAACCATGTGCAGAATGATGGTGCAACTTAAGTGGTTCTCAGTTGCAGGTAGTGGTGGTTGCTATGGAGTTGCTTGTTGGTGTTGTTAGGCAGTTGCTAAGACCAAGGTATACAAAAGTCAAATAAAACACCCAAAATTTATTCCTGGTGTGGACAAAGTAATGGAAGCTCATGTTAATCAAATTAAATGAACTACAGTTTTCCAAAAGGAAACTTCAATTGGTCAAATTGAACCCAACCATAATAAGGTTCAAACACTATACTTGTAGAGAATTGAATTAAGCACTTAATTGATTAATAATATAATGAACATTCAGGCAGCATTCACAACACATAACTCATGAACAAAGACCATTTTTGTGGCCCTTGGTTTCACATTTTTGATTAATATCATGGGGATGATGTCTAATTTGCATCTCTATTCAAAGCCCCCCAAAAAAGAGTAAGAATATTCCAACTGTTTCATATCATTCGCATTAAGATGATGATTATGATAATGATGTTGATGATCATGATAATGAACAAAGGGAGCACAGTGAGTTTGGAAAGGACTTGCTTTAGATCAAATAAAACTCCTGCACTGAGAAAGGAACTAAAGCAGTATAAACTTCACTGGAAAAATAATGAGAGATCATGAGACATTAGTGTGAGGAAATAAAGTCATTAGCCTGACTGAGGGTGAGCCATTCACCACAGGACAACTCATGTTCATTTCCATTTCTCAAACACAGGCCCGAAACACATCATTACCTAACACCAGCAGACACTGGGGAGACAACAACTTTTCGAAAATATACCAACACAAAAGATTCCTGACATTTTTGTCAGACATCTGTATGAACACTGTCCTTGTACATGTTTCTGACAGAGCCTACAGCTGTGTGCTTCCATTTATAAATATGCATGAGGTCATGCAAACAAAAACTTTGCTCATATTTCTTAAAGACTTCTTTGACTCTACTCCCCTATCATTACAGCCCAGATCTAAGTTTTAATTTCTGGTTTAGTGTCAAGGCTTTAGCCTGGCATTCCATCACTACTAGAATGCCCATAACCATAATGGGCATAGCATCATTTTCACCAAATATGACAAAAGACATTACAACAGCTCTTAAAAGTGTTATTATTATCTATTTATGAACCGTAAAATAATGGTATACTTGAGTTTTGTTTTGCTTGCAGTGCCTGTTCACTTGGCACACCTTGCACCTTTTTATGATCAGCTAGTGCGCTGGCTTGGGACAGCAGCATGCTAGTCTGCTCATATGCCTTCAGGTTGTGTGTCTTTTGCTTTCATGTGATTCTTTGAGTTCTGTTGTTGATTTCAAAATGAAGTTTCTAAGCAAAATGTCACTGGAGACTCTGACAATGTCAGCTGTCTGAGTCTGATGTTCTCTTCCTCACCAAGGCCCTGAATCATCGCAAAAGCATATATATTTTTTATTTTGCAATGACTCTGATGTTCTGATTTTACATGGCTTGTCATGAGCAGGATGTTTTACTCTGATAAGGCTTAAATTCAAATCTATTGATCAGTAATTACCTTAGGGAATCAGATGCAGTTGCATTGCCAAGGTAACATCTTCATTTGTCAAAGCTATTACATCTCAAAATATCAGAAGTCAAATGACTATATTGACTTTTCTGGTGTTATCAATGTTATTATACACTATAAACAAATATTGGTTAAACTATATTTGAAGGAATTTATATATGAATGGATTTTAAATAAACCTAACAAACAATTTAAACCTGACAAGAACAATTTAAACAACTCAACACAACTAATTTGACAATCTGTATTTTATCTGTATCATTTTAATGACAATTGCAGTATTATAAATATTTTTAGTACTTATTAGAGTACTTATTACTTTAGTGCTTATTAGAGCACCCTTTTGATTGTTATGACCTGCTGCAAACATGATGCCCAACCAGAATCCAGCTAATGGCAATGTTCCTGAGGAATTTTAGCCCTAACCTGAGTTCCAATGGCCTCCAGGTCACTAATATTCTTGGATTTAGATACTGCAACTGTCTTTCCAGATGTCTTTAGAAAACAATCATTGGTGGAAACATGTATTTTGGGGATAATTCATGCTTCACAGAATGAGGAAACAAAACTGGTTAATGGCAAACAGCAAACTTTATAAAAGTTAAAACTTTTAAACCTAATTTGCAATGGGGTCTAAATAATTTCAATTGCAGCTATATAAGATGTCCCTGTCTACAATCTATTATTCCATAAGTCAACTTACTTTTATTATCACATGGCAGCAAGATAGCACATACTGTATACTGTATACATACTGACATGCTGTATTCATAGTTACCCATGTACTGCTTGTAAATTAATTATTCAATGCTTATGTATGTAACGGTGTAATGGATCACAGAACTCATAATTCGAACTGCATCATGGTTTCTGATTTTTCTGCATTTTTCAGATCAGCAAAGAAGAAAAAATTAACTTTTAGCTTGAAAGTATTTTGTTATTTTGTGTTACCTACATTCACACAGGTAACTTCTTTACAGTATGTTTGTGATATAGCAGATGAGTGGAGTGACTGCCACTCTTGTGTGCTCTTCTGTTTTTTTCTAATTTTTACTCAGATATGCCCATATGAGACTCCCGTGTCTCTGGCTAATATAACTCTGCTGGATGCTCAAACACCAGAGTGATGTTGCTGCAGATGTGTGGCTGTATCTCCTTATGGCTCTTGTGGCACGATGTTTACAAGCCTTAATGGTTTTATCCACACCCATCATTCATGTGGCAGACAGCAGTATGTTTTCGCTGCAACTCTGTGTCAAATTTGAGGGAATTATTATTGTAAAAAGAAACAGTACAATTATTAAACTTAGAGTAATCTGTGGTTCATGCTCATCCTGATATGTGGGGGCAAGCCGTTCAAATTAAGGATAATCCACAACCTTTTATACAACTAACAAATTACAAAAATAAATTTGCAGTAACCCAAACATATATGTACACAAGTACTAATCAAATACCACAGATGGACATTTACAAACACAAATAGGAAAAGTCTGAGAGACTTCGACCTCTGGGAGGTATTAAGTAGGTGAGTCAGCTGCTTCCATCCAAGGAACAAAAAGATCCCTTCAAAATGACTCCCTGGGAGAGCTGACACAGAGACACACATATACACACGTTACCATGGAAGCAAAGTAGGATGATCATTTTTATTTTCACCGTCTTGCTAATAAACACCATCATCAGACCACCATGCTCCTCTTCAGAATCTCTCCTTTTTGTTCGTTTTAAACAAGTCCATATTTTCCTCAGTCCTCTGCTCATGAGCTTAAGTTTCTGTGCATCATGATCAAACCCAAATTACTACCCTGCTCCACTCCACATCACTTACCAAAGGCTGAAATAGCAATACCAGAACATACTCCAGCATGTCATAAATAAGAGACACACATACTGTACGCAAACACACACACTTTGTGACACCACGTCAGGAGCTTAAGCCATATGAGACATACAATGCTCTCAGGCTTTCTTACAAATGGTAAGCTACGCAGTTTCTGAGATGTGTAAAGTGTCAAGGAATGAGGGCTATTAGAGGTGATCAATCAATGTGATCAATATATGTCTTCACTTATTTTTTTAATTGATCTAAAGCTGCTCTATGACATCAGTTGTAAAAAGCGCCAAACAAATAAAAAAACAACTAATCTAGCACTGATTTTATGTTGATTTGATTGTTGTGTATGTTGTGTCTGATTGTTTTTTCAAATCCATTTGCAGTACATTAATTAAGCATATCTTCATTGATTTATCTTGAAAACACCACCTTTTTGTTTATGCATATATTGTCCAATTTAAGCATCTCCATTTATCACATATGAGCACTTTGTAGTTCTATAATTACAGACTGTAGTCCATCGGTTTCTCAACATACTTTGTTAGCCTCCTTGTTTTCTAATAATCAAGACCACCAGAGAGCAGTTATTATGTGGGTAGTGGGTCATTCCCAGCACTGAGGTGACACTGACATGGCAGTGGTGTGTTAGTGTGGTATGAGTAAAACAGACACAGCAGTAGTAGTCCCCCATCCAGAAATATCCAGCCAACAGTGTGCAGTGAGCCTCATCCTGTGAGCACTCATGTAAGATTAGAGGATGACCAACATGTGCAGTAAAAGATTTACATTTTCAATGTAAGCCACTGTCCACATTTACACAGTGGACTGTGCATGGACACAGTGTTTAAACACTCCAACAGTATTGTTGTGACTGATCTAACAAACAATGATCACAGAAACAAGGTGGTGATCAAGTTATGGATGATCAGGGTATGTTTTTTCTTCTTTTCTTGAGAAACACTAGTCACAGCAACTAAAAAAGCTTTTCAATGAACATGTTACGTTATATTACATACTCTATTGTAGCTCATTTTAAAGCTCAACACATAAAAACATAAGAAAAAAAATATTGCATAAAATTTTAAGAAGTGATAAGACACAATGTACTTGTAGCACTTTGTTTTATCCACTGGGGGCTGAAGATTGAACAAACTTAGAAGCAGCATTAGTCAGCCAAGATGAAGAGGACAAGTACATGCAAAACATTCAGTCACAGCCTAAGAAGATAGCTAGCCTTCTGTAACAGGCCTGCAGGGCATTCCACTGTGAAAGAACTGCCAACACTTTGAAATCTAACAAAACCCAGACATGAAAACACAGGAGTAAATCAAAACAAGTAAAACAAAAAACTGCTGTCGCTGACAATCACACTTTCCTGTTGTCTTCACTTATTCCTTCATTTGAATTTATTTAATTCACCTGGTAATATGTGACTGATATTTTTGAAGTGTAGAATGTCACCGTATGTTTATTGGGTAAGCAAAGGAGAACATTCCATCACTCCCCCGAACATAAACAACATGGTATGAGGGCTCTTGGTTTACAAGCTGCTTGATTGTATTGTGTTACTAGCATTTTAATGCAAATTATTTATTCCCAAAAAAACAAACTTACAAAGTTTTACTTTGTTCCTCACTTAAAATTGATTAGAAAACCTATTGATAAAATACTGTTTATCCATTCTTTTGTAATCTGTAAGAACTATAACAAAAAGGTGGGTTTAGTGCTTCTAATGACACATTTAGTGACACAAATAACTTAAACAACTGACTGCATCCACAGGTTTCAGTGAATGATGTTAATTTAATACCATAGTGATAAATCCTTCTTCATGACGTTAATAGCTTTGTGATTCATATTCCTCCAAGTAGAAAAAGGGAAATCACATTTGGCTCAGTCTGTCTTTTGTCTTAATATCCAGTGATCTGTTGCAGGCACGAGGACATACCAGCAACAGTCATGAGTTATGGGTGAGCCAGAATCAAGAAGCCTTCTTCTCCAGAAGACTAATTAATTTGTGCCTCACATTTCTTTACTTCCCACACTCTCCACTCCACTCACTCACAATTACTACACACATTATTGTGTGTGCTTGTTTGTTTGTGTGTGTGTGCGTGTGTGTGTGTGTGCGTGTGTGTGTGTGTGTGTATGTGTGTATACAGTCTTTAGGTTTGATCTTCATGTGTGGCTACATACTGTACATGTCCTTTAATGGAGATGCAGCCTGTACCCAGATTGTACCGAAGCACTGTAGAGCAGTTAAAGAACAATGCCTGGGAGAGTCTGTGAGAATACTTTGGCACAATGATCTCATTTAATTACCAAATAATGGAATTCCCCCAAAAGCTGTGCCAGTAGCTTTGTCTCTGGCACTATTAACTGAGATGAGAGCGGCTGATAGGATGCACTGTTTAAACGTGCTGATTGGTATGTGCTCGCAGTGCTCAGGGGTCATGTATCACATTTGCCTGCGTGAGAGAAGAGATTAGATGCTCAGAGACAAAGCCATGTGTACACCTCTCCAGCCCCAGCCCATCCCAGCCCAGCCCAGCCCACTTCCTGCACCAGACACTAAGCAGAGAGCCAAAGCGGAGGAGTGCAGGAACCAGTGAACGATAAACAGAGCCCGAGAGGAGAGCGAGAAGGGGCCACAGCTGGGGCTCAAACCCAGGAGAGAGCGATGGAGGGAGGAAGAGCTGAGGGAGGAGGAATAAACATAGCTGACAGAGAAAAGAGGTGGCTGGAAGAGAGAATATGTGACAGAGGAAAAAATGAATACAGAATGAACTAAGAATGAAAATAAATGGAAGGAAAGTGGCGAAGAGTAAGTGAAAGGATGAAAATTGGCCAAACAACAAGGGAAGAGGGAAGAAAAAAGAAAGCAGGGATGGAAGGGTGGCGAACTAAGCAGATACAGACCAGAATGCCATGGATGACAGTGAACCACGGGGGAACAGTTGGACTGCATAAACATAAACACTGCAGAAAATACAAGCTGCATCAATTGTAGCCTAGTTTAAGGTGATTGGCTGGTAATGTTTAAGCTCAACTATGATAGCAAGGATAAGAACAGATTTTAAAATTCACTTAATGGATGGAGGCAGAAGAGCACATTCATTATTTTCATGTAATGATGATTCTCTCTCTCTCTCTCTCTCTCTCTCTCTCTCTCTCTCTCTCTCTCTCTCTCTCTCATTCTAGGTCATGTTCTCTCAATAAATAGTAGGATGGATTGGTGGTTAGGCGGCCTGTGATAGCCCATTAGTTAAAGCTGAGCAGAGGGGCACAGACAGTACTCCTTTACTTAAAAGGCCAAATCTCCATAGTTAGTGCATAATGGGGATAAAAGTACAAACATAATTGTAGTGTCATTTCAAAGCCTGTTTCTGTCTTTTATCATTTCCCTTTTCATTTTCGTCTTCTCCACATTTGCATTTCCTTGTCTATCTTCATTATCTCCTCTCTCATCTAATTGTTGACTGATAAAACTTGTTCTTTCTTCAATGCAACAGTGCAACAGCAATTTTTAGAATTATCTTCAGCTGTCTAACAGGGATGTCCTGGACATTACCGCTCTGTCATTTCAATCTTTGTGTTTCATAGGTGATAAAGACACTCATTTTTGACACAGTTGTAATAACGGTCTGCTTACATGTAGTCCTGCATCATGCAGCTGTCTCCCAACTCCCAAAAGTGGTGGCACTGACCTAATGACTCGTGGTGGGCTGCACTGCTTGCTGATTGACCCCAATGGTTGCTGATGGGTCACTCTGCACATGTAGGACAAATCATTGGTTCTTCCTTTCTGTGGTTCATGTAGGTATTCCAGATCCTTCATGCCTTTCCACTGTCGCCTATAGTACTGACAACTGCTCAAATGGCTTTGGAACTCTTATCTGAGGCATACTTTTCTTTCAAAAATGCTACCAACAGAACAGCACGAATAGTTGCACTGGATTGAACTGGGTCATCCCAACCATATAATATTACTAATCAGTTCAATAAGCTTGGGTATGCTTCCTTGGCTCTGATACAGGCCACAACTGTTCCAGTGTTTTATTAGATTAAGCTTGGTTGAGAAAATAAATTTAGACTATATTTTTATTTCCAAAATGGTGACTTTACATGAGATGTTCCGTAAGAGTTTATAAAAGTAAGCATAAGAATAAGAGATCATAGTAATTCTATTTTTAATAAACTAATGAAAAGACCCATAACTACTGGTTAATTCATCCAGAATTATTTACACGGTTTACAGCTGCAGGGTTCAAATGATGGAGAAAGCTAAAGACAGAAAATGGAGATATAGATTTTTCATTGGACAGCATTGATCATGTTCAGCATCAGTGATTGTGTTCTGTAGGTTGTATAACAGGTTAGTATGTTAGAAAAATATATTTCCAATGTTTGTGGACCTAGCTTTGGGGGTACTTGTAATAGCTGATACTTGATTTTAAATTATGCAGATCAAAGCCAAAACACATTCATTTGAATTATGGTGATATTCGATAATATTAATAACTGTCCCAAGGCCATTGTGGATTGACCCGAAGCTGCTGTTGTCAGAAGGTATTATTTTTGAGCACCCTGCATGCACACACACCCACACATCTGCACTCAGACCCTACAGGGTGCTTTCTTAGATTCCTGAAAGATTCGGCTCTTTCCAGAGAGACTTATCTCCAAGGCAACATATCACTGCAGGGAAGAATGTGCAGTGAATGACTGACAAAAAGGTTGAGGTTTTCCAGCCTGCTGTGACTCGCTTGTCCTTCACACTACTGTACAACCCATCTCTTAGGGAAACTTGCTCTAATTAAGCAATCAATAATCAATTCATTAGCAATTAGTACAACATGACATTTACTTTGTAATTAAGCTTTCTACCAGTCTAGGATTATGCTTCCACAATGTGGCAATCTTCAAAAAGCGATGTTCACAAAGCAGGAAAATTAGCCAAATTCCAATTTACTCACCAAATCTGACCTTTTTTAGCGTGTTCACAGTACCTTTTGGATATTCTGACATTTGTCAGAATAGTTTGAGTTTCATTTTCCCTTTACATTTGTCAAATTACACACACACACACAATTGCTGAAATATATATATATATATATATATATATATATATATATATATATATATATATATATATATATATATATATATTGGCAAGCCAGAACAGCTTTTGTAATTAACAGTGTGAATGGTGCTGGTTAACTTATAAGCTAGCTAGTTCAGTTTGTAGTGTGAACCTGTCATTGCACATAAAATATGCCTAAATTAATTGATATTGAATTAAATCAAATTGAATAAGGAATTGAATAGAATTTAATATAATTCAAATCAGTGGCAATATCCAGCCGTATTATCCACTATACAATCTAAATATTTTAAAAAGTGGAACAGAAGAATGGAAGTTATTACACATGACTGTAAGTCAATGCAAGTACTAAATTATTGGCTATTGCTATGAGATGTACGATGGGGTAGCTGTGGCATAAAGGTTAGACAAAATGATCACTTTGATTGGTTTGATTTATGGAACTGGCAAGAACTGTTAGTAAAGGAATATCACAAACTGAGATGCCTTAGAGCAAGCAACCTAACCCCAGTGACTTCACAAGCACATAAGAGGCTTCCCATCACTTTGGGTTTGTGTGCTCAATGTCACAGAAATGTTAAATGCAGAGGCTAAGTTCTGTTGTACGGCTGTAAATGGCTATAAAAAGTGATTTTATATATATATATATATATATATATATATATATATATATATATATAAAGGGGTCTAGTCATCTAAATGTATTTGTACGTAAACATCAGTATAAAATAACTACAGTATAGTAAAAGCAACTGGTACAATAGCACACACAATTCATGTTACTTATTATTTTTCCATTTGGTCTAAATAACAAATTCTAATATGAATGAATAATTATAACAAACTAAAAATTCTCTCTAGCACATATGTATTTGTGCAATAATGAGCACCCTCTGGATTCCTGGTAATGGATCATTTTTGTTTTGCCAAAAGAACAATGCTATAAAAAAACTTAAATACACCTTATAAAATTGTCACATCAACATTAAACTGGCTCATTATATGTGGGTGTGTGTTTGTACTCACTTTTTACTGTGGCTGTTCTGGTGCAATTATAAAGGATGGCAAGTTCTCCAAACACTTTTCCAGGTCCCATGGTGCAAAGCTTTAAGCCTTCTTTAGTCACCTCTACCTTTCCATCTGGAAAAAAAACAAAAACAAAAAACAACTTTATGTCACTTGTGTGACATCCAAAAGTTTGCTTTCTCAACATGCTATCAACCTTATGATTAAAGAAGATATAAAATTTAAGTGGCTGTCTAGTGTGCACTGCCTTTTGCTTCTGTAAATGATACAATCCCTGTGTACATATATAGTGGGGAAAATAAGTATTTTACGGTGTTGATTTTGCAGGTTTTCCTGTAGGTACAGTTCAACAGTGAGAGACAGAATCTAAAACAAAATCCAGAAAATCACATTTTGTATTTTTTAAATAATTAATTTACATTTTATTGCATGAAATAAGTATTTGATACAATAGAAAAACAGAACTTAATATTGGGTACAGAAACCTGTTTTCAATTTCAGCTTTCCTGTAGCTCTTGACCATGTTTGCACATACTGCATCAGGGATTTTGGCCCGCCCCTCCATACAGCTTCTCCAGATCTGTCTAAGCCACTCCAGGACCTTAAATGCTTCTTCACGATGCTTCTTACAGAGCCACTCTTTAGTTGCCCAGGCTTATCCAGCCACAACCCATCTTCAGTGCTTTTACTTTTTTTAATTGAATTGCAATATATGGCCCCATCCATCCTCCTTTCAATATGGTGCAGTTATCCTGTCCCCTTTGAAGAAAAGCACCCCCAAAGTATGATGTCTCCACCCCCATGCTTCATGGTAGTGATGGTGTTCTTGGGGTTATACTCATCCTTCTTCTTCCAAACAACTGAATGGAGTTGATACCAAAAAGTTCTATTTTGGTCTCATTTGACCACATGACCTTCTCAAATGCCTCCTCTGGGTCATCCAGACAGTCATTGGTGCCCACTGGTGTGAGCAGGGGGACTTTCTGTACCCTGCAGGATTCCAATCAATGATGGCATTGTGTGTTACTAACAGTAATCTTTGAGACTCTTCAGGTCATTGACAGAGTCCTCCCGTGTAGTTTTGGGCTGATTCCTGACCTTTTCAGAATCATCCTTAGCCCACAAGGTGAGATCTTTCATGGAGCCCTAGACCGAGGAAGACTGACAGTCATCTAGTGTTTCTTCCATTTTTTAATAATTGTGCCAACAGTTGTTTTATTCTGACCAAGCTGCTTGCTTAGTACCCTATAGCCCATCCCAGCCTTGGGTTACAATTTTGTAGACAGCTCTTTGGTCTTAGCCATGGTGAGAGGTTGAAATATGATTGATTGAATATGTGGACAGCTGTCTTTTATACAGGTAACAAGTTCAGACAGGTGCAATTAATAAAGGTAATGAGTGCAGTGTAGGTGACCTTCTTAAACAAAAACTAACAGGTCTGTGAGAGCCAGAAATCTTACTGATTGGTAGGTGATCTGATTACTTATTTCATGCACTAAAATGCGAATTAATTACTTAAAAAACATGCAATTTTCTGGATTTTTTTAGATTCTGATGAAATTAAATTAAGTATACCTATGATAAAAATTACAGACCTCTCCATTCTTTGTAGGTGGAAAAACTTGCAAACTCACAGTGTATCAAATACTTATTGTTCTCCACTTTAACTCATCAGTTGACCCTGAAAACATAATGAACTCTTTTTCTTATTTTACCACATTTTACAAATGTTCCATGATGGACATTTTCCCCTGCTATGGGCATTTGTTGTCAGCATTCATTTATAGTAACAGTGGACAAACAAAGATCTCAATATTGTGGAAAAGCCACACACTGGGTAGACCTGACAAAGCTCAAAAGGGCAGACAATTCTATGGAGGTGGTATCAGATAATGATTTAATGGCTACAGATTTGTACCTACACGTGAACAGTGTTCCTTTTCAAATTGAAGAACATGACATTTGTGACCTTAACCTTAAAACTTTTTCTTACTTGCTAACTGAAGTAGCATCAGAAGCAGAACAAATAAAATCAGCCCTTTAATGCTGTTACACTTTCAAATATCGCTGCTGCTCTATGTCTATGTGCGGTTGTACAGTAGACACTATTACTATAAAGCACAAAATGGCGCTATTATGAGATGAATAAATAAATTTGAAAAGCTCAACAGAATGAGGACCTTTTGTTCATTTTCATAATATGAATAGACTAATTAAATGACAGTCTGCATCAAGGGCACTCACATCAGAAAAATTCAAAAAGCAAAGGCAGTGTGAAAGACAGGACTTGGGAAGGAGAAAATATTAAGGAAAAAAAAAACAACAGAAACCAACTAATTGAAAGTCAAAGAGAGGGGGAAAAGAGAGTATTGATGATTGTTTAGCCTTGACCTGACACAGTCACAGTCTGTTCTGGTTCTCAGATTCTCTTCTTATAACTTGACTGACTGTGTGCAGCCTTTGTAAACACCTTCTACAACCATACTAATGTGATGTGCTGTAGACTGTACACAAACACAGCATGCTTAGATGCACATGTAAAGAAGGATAAACTGCTTGTCCTGTTTTGTTTCATTTAGTAATTTTATTTGCTGAGAGAAGTGACATAAACAAATGTTACAAAACAAAAAACATCATCACAATGATGTCAACTGGTATTACATCAATATTAAACAGCAGCAGCTCTCCCTGAAACACACACACACACACACACACACACACACACACACACACACACACACATACATTGGCACACTGGCATTTCTCTCTTTTTGGCTGAAATAACTTCAATTAGCATTTCCTACAACTGGGAAAAAAAAATTTCCATCATC
This sequence comes from Acestrorhynchus altus, assembly GCA_034509495.1. NCBI lineage: Eukaryota > Metazoa > Chordata > Actinopteri > Characiformes > Acestrorhynchidae > Acestrorhynchus > Acestrorhynchus altus. The sequence continues at coordinate 20,866,544 of CM067506.1, read as the reverse complement.
TAATACACATACTGAACTCTATCGTGAATTCGAGGCCCCCCTCCATGCTTTACAGCTGGTATGGGTTCTTGAGCTCAAACACTGTTTGGTGTGTGCCAAACCATGTATTCTGTTATTGTTTATTTATAATCACACTTTTAGCCATTTTTATTGTCCTATGTAAGTTATGATTGTACTTAAATTTGTTTCTGGTGTAAATTGGTACTCGGTAGTACCAATGTAATTCAGTCTTGCCCTTATTTGATTTTTTTTTTTTTTTTTTTTTACTGGAAGGGTTTCCTCCTTGTACACAATAGATGTTTATACTTTCACATTAACTGTGGCACAAGCTACCTCTATGCCCCAAGTGATACGAATCACTTCAACAACCAAGAGGAAACCAAAGTAAATGTCAGGATCCTCCAAAAACCTCTCTGATGTGCTGCACCTGATTGTAGGCACTGTAAGTAGTAATAATGTGGGGGTGTCCTTACTTTAACCTCACAAGAACATGACATTTCTTTTACATTCTACAAATTATTTAAAAGACATTTCTTCTGTGTTGTTTAGTTAGGTCTATTTAACAACCATCTCTAAATGTTGTTAAAAGAAGATCAAATGTCCATATTCAAATATGTAATTTCACATGACTGTACATGCAAATATCATGACATTTCAAAAGGAGACCATCAAAGTTACTACTGTTCCGTTTAAACATTGTCTTGCCTGGCAGAACAATGATCTTTTCAGGTCAGCTGTTCACTGCTTCAATGCCATGAAATGTTCAATTTGAATATACAGTCTGTGATAACAGGGCGGTTCTCAATATATCCAGGCTTCATAAAGCCTGTTTACTAGACAGCAAGAAATTCAAGATCATTCACTAACAAAATCATAGTGTTCTTTTTGACCTAAACTCATGTTTGTTCTGCAACCCTGCACTCGACCAGAGCAGGAAGTTATAATGTATAAGCAGTTTGACCTCAGACCCCTGTTTTAGTCATACACAGGAAGTTATGACCCTTGGAGTCAAGGAACAAAACATTTTGCTCTGGACTACTTGTTATGTTCTTTTCATTACACACTGAAGAGCTGCTTTATAAAATGTTTTAAGAATCAAATATCATAACTTTGATGGCCAAAAATCAGCATGTATGTGTGATAGCAACAGATATTGTATTCAGTAGCCATGTTTACTCTTAAAACCCTCATATTAATTTTACCAGTAATGGTTGGGCTTTGTGTCATCTCCACACACAGCCCTTAAACCAGTGTTTCTCAACCCTGGTCCTGGAGGCACCCCTCCCCTGCATGTTTTAGAGCTTTTTCTGCTCCCACCACACGTGATTCTGTTAATCATCTCATTAACAACCCCTTTTAGGGTTGCATGGGTGTGTTAAAGCAGGGAATCCACTAAAACATGCAGGGCAGTGGTGCCGCCAGGACCAGGGTTGAGCGACAATGTCTTAAACAGTAATTTATTGGGACACACACATTCACACTTGCCAACCAGCCCAATAAAAAACATATAATGTTAATTATGTTAAGACTTTAACTTATGAAGTGTCCTGGAAAATGGGTGAGTGTACTTTGCCCACAAAGAAAAGCAAGTAAGACTAAAGGCTGGTACACACCAGACCGAGATGAGGGCATCAATGAACAAGTTCAAACTGACTACAAGCACAAGTTCCATTTGTTTTTTTGTTTTTTACACTCTTCCATTATTGGTAAAGAGTCATCATAATTTAATAAATGTGTCAACTACTCCTCACTAACTCACTGTTTACTAACTAAAAGATACAAGAGTTAAAATGAAACAAGCAAAGTGTTTATATTAAACATGTTTGTGGTATTGTTTTGGTTTTAACTGAACATAATAATGAAATATGCTGCCTGGCACCATGTGATGTGCTGAAGAATTGAACTGAGAGTCCTTGAACAATGATATACATGCCTCCTTGACTTCTCGAAGTGCATCTGGTGTGCCATTGACCCGTGGGGTTGTAAAAAAAAATCTGAATCGGAAACAATATTTACTTTCCTGCCAAGTAGATATTACAAGGATTTCCGCATTTCAGCCCTTCCTTAATTACTTGTAAGTACCCTAGTAATAATAACTGTTAACTCTCTTATGAGAACAAAAACCAGGAATCAATCAAGTGTCAGTAAATGGTTCATAAATTGACCCTTAAAACAATTATTCCATCTTAAACTTTCTTATTCCGTTTAATGACATGACATGAATAGAAAGAAAATTCACTATTAATTCCCACAGTGTTGTCAATACCCAGCCATGATTGTCTTGCTGTGGTCATTAAGTAGCACTGCTGAAAGCCAATTCAACCATTACTCCAGCTCCTATTAAGAAGCAGCTATGAACAGCACAACCACTCACTGACTGAAAGAAAGACAGAAGGACACTGTATGCTCTAAGTATAAGAAAGGATACAAATGTTCTATTAACAATCACAAGGGCTAAACAGTTCAACAAAAGCACTTAGTCTAATATTCACATCAGTCATCATGTATTACATAAAATAGATTTTGAGATTAAACAATACTGACAGAAAAATCTAATGTTCAGCATTTATATTCCACAATTCTCAAAGTCAAACTCCCCAGTTACAACACAAAGAGGCTTCCACAGTGTGTAACCATGATAATGCCTGCAGAAAAGAACAGTTTGGATCCACTATGCTAATGTTCAGCATGTGGGGTACACAACTGCATTCTAAGGGGAACACTCTCTCATCTCTTGGTTTGTAGTCTGTCTCTAGCTCCTTCTCTCTCACAGTAACTAGGCAGATGTGGATTGCAGCAGGTTTAATGGCTAACAAGATCCACTGAAACCATGCATCTGATTCACAAGCCACCATCTCATACTGTAACTGGCATTATCTCAAGTCATTAGCACAGCCTTTATTTATTCAGATTGGACCTAATTAGAGTGGCAGCATTAGCACAGATTAATATGACATTTCAAGCACATTAATAGGCCAGCATTTCCTGCCTGAGCTCTCCTATGGTGAGGCCATGCCAATTAGCTGGACTGAAATATCTCCCAGTGTGTGATTCTCGTCATGTCCTTCCTTTTGTGGTGTACAACTCTGTGCTGCACATGCATCTGATTAACCTGAGACTGATTTAGTCAAAGATACCCCATGAAGCTAGCTAAGTGATAGTTTGGACTCAATTCTGGTGTGTCTGTGATGTTGGGCCTGTGGGCTTTTCAGAAACTAACTAAGCAAATTAATGAACAGACAATTTAATAGAAGCAGTGATCTGATCAGTCTGTACCATAAAGGTGTGTTCTTCAGTAAGACTGTTAAAGCAGAAACACACACACACACACACACTTGGGAATCCTTAGCCAGTCCACAGTGCCATCCATTAATTGTGCTAAATCAAGTAAACCTAGTAATGTCCAGATAGGCCAGTCCAAGCATATTTTAATGGATTGGGTATTGGCTACTTTAATCTCAATCCAGTTCCAAGTCTTAATTTTAACCACCAGAGTTCAGAGTGCCACCTGGAGTCTGCAACACACCATTAATGAACATCCATAGCCAACATGAGTTTAGATGCAGTTTGATGCTGTTTTACAGTAGAACCTGCCACCATAACATGATATCTGAATAAACTACTTAAGGTTGGGTATGGCAATTGATTTCCCAAATCGGACTGATTTCAATTAACAAGCTCTCAATTCAATTTGATTTGCTGAAGCCTCACCGCCCTGCTGTGAGGCACAGCTTTATAAGCTCCAGCTGAAAATCATTACCATGCATCTTACAGCTTCGAGGTCAATGTGAAAACAAATCATATAGAGGTAAAATGGATAATTCATAATCACCCAGTATGAGCTGCCAGACCATGCTGTTATCATGTGAAACATGCTTTTTACTTTTGCTTCACTCCCAACAACGGAAAAGAATAGTTCTTTGTTTCTTGCCCAAAAAATTGCAGAGTTATTCAAAAGTTTAGATAAAATTTCTGGGGGGGAGTTAGAGAGTTAGAGATCTTTAAATTAATTTAACATTTATTATTGGTTTAAATGAATCATTGTATCATTCAAATGAAGATTGATTTAAATAAAAAAAACTACACACATAGGCGAGCACAGACAGACAGACAGGATAGACACAAACACACACATTCACACACACACACACACACACACAAACATTTTAAAGGTACTGAAAGCTGAACGATCAGGGAATCAGTCAGACTGGATTATAAAATATTCATAAGGAATAAGAAAAGTTGCTTTAATTCCTAAAAAATGTCCAGAAAGGCTTGATTGGGACTTTTCCTGTTAGCAACGACACCCAGAGATTGACTTCTCTTTCCATTCTGTCCTTGTTTCTGTCTTTCAATTCCATATAGGCCTACTTGAACACTCTTGTTCTAAGGCATACGGTGTGCAGCTTTCTTTATAATGAACTTACCATTAACAGCTGAAACAAATATATTTAAGCATGCATTCAGCATGCTGTCTACAAATGACAAGATGCCCCCCCTCGCTATCTCTCTGTCTCTTCCTCTCTTTAATTGGCTTATTTCAAAGTACTGAAAAATTAGGAAAGTGTCCAACTCGTATCAAACTGGCAGCGCAAAACCCTGAAGTACATCCAAGCAAATCCTTTAAATCCAACCAAGTGTGCTTACCTTCCTACTAGACCACAAGTGAGGGAACAAAGGATCCACTTACCCTTAGGACTAACAACTTGTGCTTCCCTTATCTGCTCTCCATGATAAATTAATCTGCCTCTTCTTAGAAGAGCACAAACACAACCTACAGTAGTAGCAGGCTGGAGAGAAACTATGCAAGTATAGCTATAGAGAGTATATAATGAGGATTTGGAAAGATGGGATAGTATTGATCTGCAAGAAAAATCTGTCTGGGCCTTTTTCCAATCTCTCAGATCTGCAAAGCAAACACTTGCTAGAGCTAACACTCTCTGATTGGATACATTAATAAGTCATGTTGCCATTGCCATCATATCACTGAGGATCGATGGACTGGGTAGACATGGAAGTCTTCATGCATGAGTACAGGTATGAAGGAGTGTGACCTCTCTCTATAATAAATCTAAACTCCACTGATCCTATAAAGCACCCAACACTGCAACTAAAGCCATACATGAAATACTGTTTCACGCTCACAGAGAAACAAACACCTCAAACACCACAAAAATGTCTAGATCTGTTTTTTATACAAATACATTCAACTCACACTTTTGACCTAGTGTTTTTTTCCAGTCACTCACCTTCCATAACATAGACGAGGGAGCCCACATCTCCCTCTTTAATGATGCAGCTGTCCTTGCTGTACTCCACTGGGTACATGCAGTCCACAATCTCCTGGATCTGAGACAGCTCCAGGTTTTTCATGAAGTCATTGTCTAATATGGCCTCTTTGATCAAGTCCTTGGACCTGTGTGAAAAGATATTAAAATGAGGCACCGCATACCAAATCATTCAGTCAAGCATCACAAATCAAGTTTGTCACTCAACTCATCTCTGGTCATATCATGCCCTTGGCAAAAGCCAGTAGAGTCCAAGCCAAGTCCAAAAGGGCCTTTGCACAGAAAACAAATGAAACGTGAAATGAGAAATATCATTAGATATTCAGAACTCCAGAGCCATATCAGAATACCTCAAGATATTGAGAAAATGGGTGCTAAAAATTTCAATCACATTTCAAGTCAGGAGAAGCGCACACATACACACACCTTTATTTCACAGAACAGTCATCCACACAAGCCTACAGGACATGTAAAAAACAACATCTCAGATAATGAATATGCAATGTAACCTTTCACTTCAGGAAACTGCAAGACTTCTCCTTCCTTTAATATGTGATCGTCGGAGATGTGATATTACTCTGAATTGCATATCACCACACTAAATCTGCTGCCCTCTAAAATAACACCCTTCCAAAGGACTTTCACACAGCATACTCAGCTATGTAGACTCGGGAATGGTGGATAGATAGTAATCAAGACAACAGAGTGGGATGTCATTGTATTTGTACCAAACTGTCACAGTAGAGACATCATGCTTTTCAGCACAAAGTCACACAGAGAAAACACAGCACTCTCTGACCTACAGACTAAGTGTCCATGCTGTCAGATTTCACAAGCAGGAGTTTCTCCTAGAAGCCTTAAACTATAAGTCATTAGCAAGATCTGTATGGTATTTGGGGAACTGTAGTGAATTTGCCATAACGGTAATGGTACTTTTCATAGTCCCCTCAGTGGTGAAATTGTAAGTTTATTTACTGTCTGTTTAAAATAAAGAAAAAAGAAACCCAGGGTAGCCTTATACCTTTGGAGTGTCTTGTTGATTTCCTCCTGCTGTACTGAACACATTCAGAACAGTAATGTAAAATCCACTGTGTCAACTGACTGTGTCTGTGACCAGAATGGATCCCTGTTCCCTCATTAATATTGCACAATATAAGAATAGACTATTTAGATAGGTAGGGACACAGATGAATTTGGAAACTTCCTCAACAGCAACGCATGTCAGCACCTCTAGCTATATGAGGAAACGTCATCAGCTCTATTCATTCCACTGTGTTGCTTAGTAACGATACTCACAATTGCATACTGCTCCATATTCAGCTCATGTAGTGAGCTACAATGTTTACAATTACCAGCAAATAGTGAGAGATTATAGTGCCCTAAAAATCACATTCGAATTTCACTTTACGTTTCAGACAATCAGAGGAAAATGGCTTTCTTACTCATTAATGCCATATAATGTAAATACGGATCCCCTGTTGCACCTCAGCTGTAGATATTCTAAATTCCTGCTCATAGCATGATAACATCAATACACAGACATCTAGGAATTATATGATTTAACTATTTTGCAATAGTTCAGCGCAACAGAATTCCAAAAACAGAAATGTTTTAATTTAAATATGATTGTAACAGCAATGTGTAGTACATCATCAAAAAAACAGCTGCACCCAGAAGGCAGTGCTAAATTGCAGTGCTATTGGGAGGGACGATTAAGGTTACCAACAACAAAAATTGATACAAAAATTAGACAGGTATGGGAAATATTTATAATCACATAAAGTCCTGTGTTAATCTATCACATGCAGTATTCACTGTTGACAGTGCATCCAATAGCCTTCCAAAGTTTTTCATCCTGGGGTAGGTCTGGCAATGCAGCTGTTGGAACAGTGCACACAGAGACTCGTCAGTTGGGTACAGCAATAAGACCTATCCTTGCTTACATCATATGTGCTGTTGAGCATAAAAAAACGTTTCATTTCTGTTACTTGATTTCTTCTGGGTGCAACTATTTTTTGGATGATGGTTGTATTATCATCATTAAAGAAATATATATTTGAAAGAGTGTCCGTATAGTTAAATATAATTGACACATACATACCACTCTCTTCCAAAATTATATATATATATTATATATATATATATATATATATATAGGCTTTTTAATTGCTGACTGACTGATTAATTAATGACACAATTTGCTGAAATTAGTCTGTTTTAATTGATGAATCACTTTTCTTCCTAAAACTGATATATAGAAATTTTAAAGTTAATTTAAGGAAAGAAAGTCAAATCAACAACATGGAATTATGTTTATATTAGTGGGGTCAACTGATTAACTGTTAATTAACTGATTTGTGATTAATCGTAATGATATGATTAAATTGCAGGTCTTGCAAAACAAAAATATGTTTTTTAATTTATTAATTTAATTTATTTTATTATATATATATATATATATATATATATATATATATATATATATATAAATATGTCCTAATATAGTTTCCATTGCCACTGTCTGACAATTCAGAGGTTCTTCTCACTATGACATCATCTCATTTCTGACTCGCTAAAACGAGGTCGAGCAGTCCTGGATGCCTGCCAGACATTGGACCTAGCAGCTAAAATACACACACAACTCTCCCATTCACCACATAATGTTTACATTCCACTGGCATGCTTCACCATGAAGAAAAACAGTGATTTTTCAAGGTTGTTGCATTTTTCTCCTGGTGGCTTTTTCCACTCAGCACTGACACATGTGCAGTGTCTCATACTGTCAGTTCAGCTGTGGTCATACAGAGCATATCACCCATATGCTGCTGTCTAAATATACAGTCCTTACAGAACACTGAGAACTGAATAGTTACATATTATCAAACACAACAAACATCTCTGCAGTATTCAATCGTAAAAAGATTTGCCTGGAATACAAGCATCTTGTACAAGAAAACGCTACAAAGAATATATTCATTTAAAAATACTGCAAATAAACTGGACATCTCATGACAACTGTGAACTGGGCATCTCATAAATTTAATTATGGACTGGTGCAAAACACAGGGAGGTACTTTTAGGCCACCTGTTAGTCTGCTAAAATAAAAGTAACGATCGCATGAAAAACATTAGTGTACAAAGAGTTCAAAAGTTCTGAATCCATCCAGTTATGAATATGTGGCACTACTTGTTAATAGACGTCACCAAGCATCATCCAAAAAAACAGAAACCCTGGAACAAAGGATGAACACAACCCCAAAGCATTACAACATCCTGTTGGCAAAAGTGTTCACTTTTCATGAAATGCAGTTCATTTATATCTGTACCTTTGTTGTCTGTGGCCCAAAAACTGCTATTCTGATTTCAGTAGTCTACAGCACTGTCCGAAATGGACCTGAACTCTCCAGATGTTTCGGAGCATACATAAAATATTAAAGTTTTGTGACAAGGTTGCAGTTAAGGCTTCCATAAAGATTCTGTTTTTGCAAATAAAGCTGGTGTAAAAAAAGTGGTACAATACTGGTACAGCATTATTACAGTATTATTATTATTATTATTATTATTATTATTATTATTATTGTTATTATTATTATTATTATTATTATCAATAAATGAGCAGCATTCTGAGAGTTTTGTTGGTCTTCCCTCTTATAGAAAAGGTTGGTTTATGTTAATACAAACTATGTCCAAAGGTTGTTTTGTTATGTGACAGGAAATAAATATATATCAGCCATATGTTATGGCTGATCAGTGTGTGTGTGTGTGTGTGTGTGTGTGTGTGTCTACATATATATGTAGACACACACACACACACACTGATCAGCCATAATATCAAGACCATCTACTTGTTTCTACACTCACTATCACCCTGTTCTTCAATGGTCAGGACCACCAATGGTCAGGACCACCACACAGCAGGTATTGGTGGGTCATTCTCAGCACTGGTGTGACACTGACATGGCATTGGTGTGTTGTGCAGTGAATCAAACACAGAAGTGCTGCTGGAGTGTTTAAACAGGAGTCCATTCACTGTTCACTGTATTAGACACTCTTACGCAGTTGCTCCACATTGTAGATTTAAGGTCATAGATGCTTCATGCAGGATGCTTTTGGCTGGATATTTCTGGTTAGTGGACTGTTCTCAGTGTGTTTATATGTTTATGTTTATAATTTTCCCTTGTATAGTATACAGTTGCTCCATTCTCACCAGCTTATAAAGCAAAGTAAATGGACAAAACATAACAGAGGTTAATTGTTGGATGGAAATTATTTGCAAACAGTGACTGCCTAAAGCCTTGAATCTGTGGGCATACTGAGTTTTGCCATTTGAGATTTGCCAGGCCTTTACTGCAGCTGCTCATTAATGGGTCTTTTTGACTGCAGTTTTGTCCTCGGGTAAATGAAAACCTTAATTGTTTAACTGGGTTTAGGCTAAGGGACTGGACATTTAAAAACATTCTACTCCTTACCAGTGGTTTGCATCTTGAAGTAAATCATTTGTATTTGAATCTCTCTGATTTTTTTCTCCCTGATGATTACCTACTTCATCTGAATAATATTTGAGAGTTCCCATTAAAGTTAACAAATGCAAATCAAAATCAACATTTATATTATTCATTTCTAATTAAATAATGAGGAAGAGGGCCACACCTGTCCTTGACACTGATAACCATTTTACTTTGAGCCTGTAAAAACTGAGGGCTTAAAGTCCAAACTGTTGAGGCAATATTTGTATTAAACCATAGTACTAAACTGCACTGATGATATCAATTTTATACTGAGAAAACAATATTGTGACACAAAATTATATAATATATCACAATAGCAATACATACTGTGCAAGTGCCCAGGCCTACCTAATTTAATATTCAATGCTAATATAGCTCAGCTCAAAAAATAATGTGTTTAACTGGAATAAAGATGCCTTTAACATACACTGTTTACAATTTGCTTCCATTAGATATGCATGACTTCACAGAGCTGTAGTACTTTTCAAATTTTTACTTTTTTTTTACTAGGATGTGCTGTGAGCTTGTAAGGCTTTTAGGTGTTTTTATTTCATTAGGAATGCTGTATGGTTGGTTTCATAAGTAAAACTGCAGCAAATATATTTGAACTCTGAGTTTAGAAGCTTTGAAGATGCAGTGTTAGTGTTATAGCTTTGGGAGTTGGCTCATCATAAAGCACACTCAGAAAGGCTGGCAGATTTATACCCATAGGAGGAGCACAGTACTGGCCTCATTTACAACAAATGAGCCCTAAAGCTTCCAGTGGTCTGCCCTCCTTAACATGCTCTACACTTGTCTCTCTGTTTGACTTGTGGTTTTTACTCCTTTCCTTTAGTAAGAGGAGATTCATATCCAACAGGTCTACAGGACCAAATGCAGACTACTTCCCTTAAAAGGACAAAAAATGAGTGTAAAAAAATGTGACAGAAGACAGTGACACACAAAAAGAAAAGCAGAAAAGACAGAATTAAAAATAGGGGATATTCGAGATGTTTAGGATGTTTTAGGATGAACAAAGATGAACTACAACAATGTTTTAAAATAATCATAACAGCCCACATGGGCTTAAATGATCTGTTGATGATCCTGGTCAAACTGTTTGTCGATGGTTCTGTACTATCCTAGATCCGTCCCACAAAAGTTCCTCTATCATAATGGGTCAAATAACACCTTTTCAGTAATATACAGAACAAATTTTGATAACAAATTGTATTACAAATGAACACACCACAAAGTAAACACATCTCATTACTTTCCCTCTCTGGCTGTGAAAAACTGGAATTCCCTTCCAGACAACAACGTCTACAATAGCATGCAAGGGTTTAGGCACCCCTGGTCAAAATTACTGTTGCTGTGAAAGGTTAAGCAAGTTCAAGATGAAATGATTCCCAAAACACATATAGATGAAACAAACTTTTCAACATTTGAAGCAATACCAGTGTATTATTTTGGTTTTGTACAATTTTAGAAAATGGAAAATGGAAAGGAATACCTTTGCAAATGTACGATATTTGAGATTTGAGCACTCAAGGGGCTTTTCCACCAATGCAGAACTGGTTCAGTTCTGGAGCAGGAAACTAATTTTTCAAGGAGCAATGACATACCAAATCTTCTTATCACCAAATGTTGATCCATGTTTGCTTTTTGGAGAAAAAAAAATGTCTGTTACAGCACAAATGCTTGCAGGTCGTCTATACACACTGTTGATGACGTATCCTTGGGTTCCACCAACACTGGTGGAAATGCGGGCTAACTCACTAAAAACACCAAGGCTCTTATACGCCCAAATGGAACCAACTCAAGAACCAGAGGTCTTTTTCTGGAAAAGGTCTATCAGATAACTTTGTCCAAGGTCTCAGACCTTAATTAGCCCTTTATGGTTATGGCTTCTTCACAATCATCATTATGAAAGACCAGGTTATGCAAAGATTTATAAATACCAGGACTCAGCAGCTGCCTCTGAAAATGAAAATGGTTGAGGCCCACAAAGCAGGATAAGGCTACAAGAAGGTAGGAAGTTTTTTCAGGTTGTCATTTCCTCAATTCAAAATGTAATTAAGAAATGGTAGTTAACATGAACAATGGAGGTCAAGATAAGGTCTGGAAGACCAAGAACAATTTCAGAGACAGATGGTTGTTGGATTGCTTGAAAGGCTAATCAGAACCCCTGCTTGACTGCAGAAGACCTTCAGGAATATATAGCAGACTTTTGGTACACTGTTCTACTGTTCAGTGACACCGATGCAAATATGGCATTTTGGAAGAGTCATGAGAAGAAAATCTCTCCTGCATCCTCACCACAAAATTCGGTGTCAGAAGTTTGCAAAAGAACATCTAAACAAGCCTGACGCATTTTGGATAAAAATCCTGTGGACCAATGAGGTAAAAACAGAACTCATTAGCCGCAATGAGCAAAGGTATGTCTGGAGAAAAAGTGCACTGAATTTCATGACAAGAACACCTCTCCAACCATCAAGCAAGGGGGTGGATCAAACTTGTTTTGGGGTTGTGTTGCAGTTAATGACATGGGAACATTTCAAAGGTAGAGGAAAGAACAGATTCAATGAAATTTCAAGTTCTGGAAGTAAACATATTAGCATCTGTAAAAAATGAAATGTTTGTTGAAATAAAATTGAAAATCTGTGGACAAACCTCAAAAGACCAATGCATGTAAGACTGCCCAGGAATATAGTAGAACTTGAAGATTTTGCAAGGAAGAATGGATAAAAAACTCAATGACTTACAAGCTGTAATATTTGCCACAGGAGCACTATTAGGTCCTAACCACACAGGGTGCCCAAAGTTTTCCTTTGGGTCCTTTTAATTTTTATCTTGAAAATGTAACCAAAAATGCTTTTATCAATTTTATGCCTTTGGTAGGTCAGTTCATCTCTGAGTTGCTTAACTGTTTACAGTAACAGTAATTTTGGCCAAGGGTGTCACAACTTTTCCTGCATACCATTGTATGTTAAAAAGCAACATTTGGAAAATTCTCTGGTTTGCAAAAATAAGAAGGTAGAATAAATGCTCAATTAACATGTGTGGGAAAATGAAGGACATAGATGAAAACACCTTGGATTTGGCTGTACAGATGATTGTTATTGATTCCCCTATGTTATAAATGCATGCCCAGTGTAGTCATGTCTTATATTCGAAATCCATCAGAAAACTAAAGTTTGCTTTTATATGAAGGTGCTGATCAATGTATTGGAAACTTCTTGAGTTCCAGTCAATCTTCTTCTATAGAATGCTCAATGGATAATGATGCCATGAGCAAGGCATCAGACACGGACAGCCTCCGATACAACCTCAGACTGAATTTATAATGATTTTCAAGAAACAACTGGAACACTTCTAATACATTCCAAAGAAACAGTTCAAAAAGTCTAGATCAGACCCAATCACAATATATAAGAAAGAAAATCCAGATTTCTAACATAGAATAAAGTTGTCCATTTTCATATAACATTACTCTAAACACAACAAAAACAGCAATTACTGTATAAGTACTGCATAAGCACTACATAGCAACAAGTGGTTGATTGGATCCATTTATTTATTTAAATATTTGTCTAATTAGATATCTGATGCTTGCAAGAGAATGCTAGCCCTGCACTGGGGGCATAGTACATCATAAAGAGAGTCATGAAAACAACATGTAGAGGAAAAAAAACACAGAGGTTTTATCCCAAATTACACATGAATCCCTGTGTAGTGTAGTATGTCACGAAATTACAGATTCTATAAGTCTATAGAAACAAAGCATCAGATATTTGTAATAAAACAGTATTTGCATTTATTCACTGTAAAATCTAGTGCTATCTGCATGTATATGTTGTATTTTTATGCCTTATGAAGTTTAGTATGCAGAGTAAATTAGATTAGATATACTTTATTGATCCCTTACAATCCCGAAGGAAATGTGGTATTTAAGATTCAGACAGAATCATGTATGCACTGTGAGGTTAGTTTTCTTTTTTAAAATAAACTCTGTGTTTCAGTCAAAACCTGTAACATTTTCAGCTTCACAGAGCTTCCTGCATTTCTCTCAAAGAAGCAGTATCTGATTTCAATTGAGATTGTTAACTGGTATTAATCTACATGCAATGAACCCACACATCACAAGGAACATTTATAGTGTTCAAATGTTCAAATCTTGAGAAAGTCTGCAATATTTTTTATATATTAGTTTAAGAACTTATATAAATCTTTTTAATTGTTCAAAATGTTTTTATTTTTGGCAAATCCTAATTTTAACTATCACTTTTATTTAACTATCACAAATTTAACTTCAATTAAACTTCAACTTTATGATTTTGGTTTTGCTAGTGAATCTGTCCGTACTTCACAAATCTTAGAACTAGTAAAGTGTAAAGTTTATTGTCATGGGACAACCACCCTCAAGGCCTTCATCAATGCCCTGTTTCTGACCACAAAATCGCTCTTGGTGATTGTTCTGGAGATTGTAATGATATGCAACATAACTACAGCAGCAGTGCCTAAACCTCTTACCAACAGCACACACAATTACAACCCTATTGTTTTTATTTAGGAAATGTACTACACACACGGATGCAAACACAGATTCTTCCAGCTATGCAGACTCGCTTTTGCACATTTAAAATGTGTCACAATAAGCTGTGTATTTGAGTGTTGCCACAAGAAGTGCTATAGTATCAATCAAGTTGTCTTACACCTCAACAGCCAACAGTCATGGTGGATCAGTTTGATTTGATCATTTGTTCTTTATCATCCCCTAAGTAATAAGTGTTTTAACAGACAAAGTAAAGATAGAATGCATGTTGAGCATTGATTGGGCATTGACATTTGTGTTTGCATGCTTGTGTTGAGTATGTTTCTGGTCTTTTTTGAAACATGCTGGTTTTGCTTCTATGCAGACACTTTGAGCTCATTTTCATGCATAGGTGTGTTTAAAAATGTGTTATGATGCATTTCATAAAACAACGCAAGCGTGACTTTCATCCTGAGCACTGCCACAAGGAATGATACATTGACAGCCAAGTTCTCTTGTATTGCCAGTGTGCTTGTTCTCCAGTCAACTATCATGGCAGACCAGTTTCATTTGATGATTCGGTTTGCTATCTAATGAGATGGTAAAACTAGTCTGCTGGGGTTAAAATTTAGCTTAGAATAGATACCAGCTCATTTCCCCAGCTTTTGCTTCCACGCCGTTTCCCTGGATCAGACACAAGGACACGTCTGATTGCTACGTAATCTGTGTAGCAATTTTCCAATATCTATTCTGCCTGGAAGGTGCTGCTCTCTAGTGTTACTGATGCACATCCTGGCGAAATACTGTCACAAACCTAAAGTAACAAACACAACATATAATGTTGTAATAATGTTATAATGTCAAAATGACCATTGTTAGGGCATTGTTGTGGTATAGTGTGATTGTAGTTGTGTGTGTGAGGTTTTAGAGGGCAGTGTCCAGACAGATTCAACATAACTGAAAACAGACGGGGAGTTTTTGAATTGGCCTGTTTTCTACGTCCTGAACTCCCATTATTAAACTATGCTGAGGTAAATAAAGATCCGTTCTAAAGCTAGCTTTAAGTTACTCTGCTCATCAACTTTCACTCAAATGCCTTTACCACAGAAGGACAGAAGCAGCAAAGAGATCACCTAAAGGACAAAGAATTTGTTGGTTGACATGAAGACAGGACTGGAGGAGATTCTAAAACCTTCTTCGTCACTGCTAGATCAATCTTCTGTAAGCAAAGCAGACTGGACACATACCTCTCCAAAACCAAACAGGGCAAAAGCAGACTAGATTAAATCTTCTCAGCAAAGCACAGACAGGTATACAACAAAGACAAATGTATCATTTTCCAGCAAATAACAAAGACCACACACATACAGGTTACCTAAGATAAACTCTATAGACTTTTAATGAATCACCTGAAACCCCTTATCATTCCTATCTTAGGCCCCATCTGGCAGCCCAGTGTAACCTGTAAGAAAAACACTCTTTATTTGTTTCTCTTTGCTATGACCTTAAAAGTCAATATTGCACTGGGATTTTACAGCGGTTCTGCTCTCAATAGTACACAAACAGCAGCACTGAACTATCTAGATAAACTATACTGGACAGATCACTGATCACGACCATGCAAATATATAGAAGAGAGTTCATTGTGCAGGTGAGTGAACCCCCAGCTGTCAGACCCACTGTACTGAGGCACTAATATACCCGTCACTGACTGCAGGCTAACCAACATCTTATTATGTGACAACAACCAATTTGCATGTCATACAAAAGAAACCCATAGCTGTAGCTTGCACACGTCACTGCAGTGATGCAGCATCAATTTCCATGCCACTGCTTTGAAAAGCAAATGATGTGTCAGTTAAACAAAGCAGGCTTGCCTTATCAAGCCCTGTGGCAACTAGGAATACACAGGCTGCATTACTGAACATCCAGATCCAGAACCAAGCATCTGATCTACTCAAGTAAATCCCCACAATAGTGCATATACCCCTTTAGAAATAAAGGTGCTTTAACTGCGTTTAACTGCTTTGAGTGATGCCATAGGACAGGGGTGGCAAATTCCAGTCCTGGAGGGATGGATTCCTGCAGAGTTTGTGCTTTTCCTGATCAAGCAAATCTAACTTAACCACTTAAGTTGCCAGATTTTGTCAGTGTATTGGAGCAGGGAAATAAAAAAACTCTGCTGGACTCTTTCAACATTTTGGAGGACCTATTAAATGTCAGTTTCAAGTTTTCTTCACATACTTCTAATAAAATTATTTATAGAACCACACGTGGTTCTTCTATGACATAGTTCAACAAACCAGTTGAAGTACCTTTATTCTGAAGAGTTTAAAAGCTACTTTAAAAAGCTACAGGTGTTTCCCTGTGAGTCAAAAAACTGTAAAATATCTGAAGAGTTGCAGGTGTATACCAAAACCCCAAACCCACCTGTATGAATCAACTGCTCATTAGCCTTAGGCCACTGGTTTAAGTGTAAGCCTGGATTAAGAGGGAGGCTTCACTGTTTATGCACTGTTACTTATCAGAGAGTGTTTTGCCTCAGAGCTGAATGCCATTATAGGAAAAGAGCTCAAACGTTCATCCTCGCAGAGGTTCATTCAGATATTAATGACATAATTCGATTAATGAGGTACTCAGTTCACTGATTTAATACAGTGACAGCTCACTAATCACAGTTAAAAATGAAGGTTCTACATAGAACCAATAACACTCAAAAAACCCTGTTCGTGATTAAAGGGCTCTTTGTTTTGTGAAATAATTCTTTAGGCCGTTGGAGAGTGTGCTATACAGAAACTTTTTAAAAAAGGTTCTATATGGTGCCAAAAAGCGTTCTACAATTATTACAAGTTTGACATTATAACAAGAGTAGAACCCTTTTTGGTGCTATATAGAACCCTTTTAAAGGGTAGAATCCTGTCACTGGACAAAAAATATAAAGGGATCTTTGAGTGTTAATGGTTCTATGTAGAACCATTTTCATTACTGAAGAAACCTTTAAGAACCTCATTTTAAGTGTGTATGTAGCTAAAGAGGAGTGTGACAGTGGGTGATACACACACTCATTCCAGTGTTCGATAGTTTAACTCCATAAAGACACCACAGAGTGAAAGACTTGGAACATAGAGAAGGTTGGAGATGTAAATCCAGGTCCAGAACGCCGCTTCGCTCCGGGTTTTCTGGGAGGCCGTCCTGACGGACTGTGTGACGGAGCCGCAGTGGAGCCGCAGAAGCGGCCGGAACGAAGACCCGGCTCAGTATTCTGGACCTGGATTTGACTGGTGAAGACCTACTGTGCGCTCTTAGGGTTGAAGGGCAGGGTAACGTGGCTGAGCTCCTGGATGTCGAAGGCGGTGGGCTCGGCGGAGATAGCCTGTCTCTTGGTCCTCTGCTGCTCCTGCAGCTCGCTGTGTTTGTGGACCTGCTGGGTGGCCGGCCGGATCACCGAGCGGTACTTATCCAGCTCGTTCTGCAGTTTCTGGATCAGCTCGTCCTTCTGGTCCAGCTCGAGCTCCAGCTCGTCGATGAGCGCGTCTCTCTGCCTCAGCTCCTCGATCTTCTCCTGCAGCGCGTACTGCAGGTCCCGCAGAGTGCCCATGACCAGACTCCAACTTTAACTTCGGCTTTCCTCACTTTTCTCTCGGGGATCTGATGGGCTTCTTCTCTGCGGCGGTGAAGCCGTCAGTAGAGACGCGCGCGCGGAGTCCGCGTGCAGGAGAATGTAGAGATCCCCGTCAGCGCGCGCAGGATTCCCACCACCCCACACGCGCTGAAGGAAACACCAGCTTCAGGCTTACACACACACACACACACACACACACACCCACAGACACACACACACACACACACAGACGTACGCACACACACACACACACACACACACACACACACACACACACACACACACACACACACTCTCACACACACACACACTAGAAGCAGAATAATTACTTTAAATTAAGTGATGTAATTATAATTATCTACATAATCATTTGCAGAAAGTGTTGTTTGTTGTTTTCTCTATAGGATGTTGTGTGTGTGTGTGTGTGGGGGGGGGTGTTTGTGTGTTATTCTGATCAACAGGTTATCAAATAATAATATTTATAGTAATAATCTTTAATATCCTCGCCTGTCTAAAATATGATAAATGCAATCCTTTATGACGTTTTGGATGTAACACATTCGAATAAAACTGAGTATTAGGGTACAGGGTTTTTTTGGAATAGTGGTGTCTGAAGCAGTACTTTACCAAAGACTAAAGGCGCCATCTGGTGGTAATCCTGATTAGGTTTACACCAACAGCATTGTTCTTTTGTGCTAAAAATGTTGTTTTTGTCCTGGTCTTCATATGAACAGACCAATAGAAATGCTCTTAAATGACTTTACATTCATTTCCATTCATAGTTAAGAATATTTTTGCCTTCTCCTGTAAAGTTGTCATTTTGGAGATACTTGGTTTTCATTGGACAGCAATGATATAATTCTCCTATATGATGTAAGCCTATATTTCCTGTGCTGCAAGATGTAGAAGAGAGCTGATATGGCTTCTGGGAATCTGTTTGACATTAATGTCTTTTAAGAAACTACTTCAATAAGAATAAAGAAGTATCTCCCTGTTTCTTGTATAAAACTGCATCTGCAGTTCTATTCAATACTGGCTGGTTTCCCAGACCCGGATTAAACTCAAGCCTTGAGTAAATAAGGATTTCAATGATGAAACACCACTGAAACTTTAATCCATGTCTGAGATACCTGCCCTATAACTGTTATGTGTGTTTATGTTTCTGCTGTGTTTATGGCTGTTCTCAGGGTGGTGGTGGTGGTCCATGACTTTTATCTACATGTACCATGGATTTCTTTGTACAGGTTTACGCAAAGCACTTTGAGGACTGTGAGCAGTAAAAGATGGCATGTGTTTGAAAACTATATCTCTTATCTGAGGTTGGGTGTTGAAAGCTGTACGAGAAATTCCCATGGTGCACGAGAACACCCAAAGCCAAGCACAGTTTCTCAGGCCTGGTTTCCGTACCTTTCTCTGATAGCCTTGTTCAGGGGAAGGGATCAGGACTGAAGAAATAAAGACTTCTAAAAATAGGTGGATGTTACTGGATTCATATGGACTCTTTTAACCAAATCCTCCAAAGTGTATTTAGATTAGCTCTCTTGTCTTCTCTCTTCTCTCTCTCATTCTCTATCTCTCTCTCTCTCTCTTGTTGCCTCTCTCTGACCTTGAGAAGACCTCTCGCTGAGACAGGCTTTAAATTTCACCTCTATAAACTCTTCCTGTATGGCTCTTCCTCTATGGATCGATGGTAAAGGGATCCGGTGTAACACGATGAGTGCTGCTGTTCTCTGGTGCCACAGGCCCATAACAGCCGGCATTTTGTCTCTGACCCCTGAATCACTGACAAGTGGACAAAACATCAACATCTCCGATAGCAGGGCCTTTGTTGGTCGGCACTTTGGGTTGTCTGAGTTTGCACTGTGGATGAATGATGGTAGAGTTTTTTTTTCCTTTTCCTTGTTGCTAAGCAACTATCAGCCCATTGCTTCATTTACATGGTGATGTGGAACAGTTAAACACTTAATGCTCTCCTCTGAGTGTGTTTAAGTCGTCAGTCCATCTCTATGGTCTGTATTCTCTTCAGAGGAGGTGAGAAGCTTCGAATCAAAAGCAAGATTTGCAGATTCCACATTGCTGCTGGCTTGTCATGGACATTTTTTTTTCTCAAACCCATTCCCACATGTGGGAATACAGCCTAAACACTGTATATTTATGAGGTATCTGTGCTCCATCACACATGACTCAGCTCATGACTGACTGAAAATGATCTGGTCTGGATTTCCCAAAAGTGTCTTAGCAGAAATGTTGTTCTTAAAGGGTTGAGTGAGCTTCACACTGACACTCTACTAATTAGGATGATGCTTTTGGAAAACTGGGCCCTAATAAGTTCAACTTGCTATTACAGTATGAAAATCTAAACTCTACTGCATTTATTTACATCAAGTAAATACAATATCCTGCTTTAATACAATTTTACATGAATTAAAACCTAATCTTTTCAGCACATTTGTTTCTGGTAAGGTGAAACAAAGATTAACGTGTAAGTAGAGAAGGAAATAAAAAGCACATCACATAATCTATCAAACATGGTGGGGGTACTATAAAGGCACAGGCATATCTGGCTGCCAATGGAACAGATGCATGATGACATTGTGAAAGCATGACCAAACCTAAACCCAGCTGAGCACACTTTCACTAACTGAAGACAAACCTGAAGCAAAAAAGACATATAAACAAGCAACTGCAAGCTGCAGTAAAACCCTGGCAAAGAATGTCAAGATAGGAAACCCAGCATTTGTTGATTTAGATGTGTTACATATTTCAGGCCATCCCCGGTTGCAAAATATTGGGATCCAAGTATTAAACTACTAACTACTTCTCCTACTTATTTATAGTCATAATTGTGTTAGACTGTTCAATTAATGTTGAAATACTGTTTAAAAAGGACAAAATCACCAAAACGTAAAGTGTACAAAATATTGCCTCACTGTCTAAATATTATTTGATCTGACTGTATATTTGTTTTAGATCTGACATCCCATTAGGATATTTACATTTTTCAAGTGTTTAGATAGCATCATTCCGTGCTTCATTTATTTATTAATTTATAAGTAAATGAAAAATACAGTTCAGTTAGCCCTTTAATCCAATTTTAATGCTGCTTTTCAAATATCTCCTGTCTCCTGACTTTCAGCTCTCAAATAGAATTTGGATCATTAGCCCTAGACCAGGAGTGTCCAACCAACTCAGAAACAAGCCAGTGTGGCTGCAAGTTTTCATTCTAACGAACCAAGAGCAAAACCTGATTCCACTCAATCAATCGGCTGATCTTCAAAGAACAGATCACATGAGATTCTTTTAGGCTGGAATTAAAACCTGCGGCCACACTGGCCTGTTTCTGACCTGGTTTAACACCCCTGTCCTAACAAGCCAAGCCTTGTTACCCAGAGCTATGATAAAAAATTGCTTAACTTGATATATTCAGAACCTTTATTATAGTATATATCACTGAATTTACCACATATTTAAAAATGCAAAAATCCAAAATGAGATGGGAGAAATCAGAAGCAGTAATGTGGAAGGTTGCTGCCCTCTGGTGGGATCTGTTAGTCTATATTAGTCTAGTCTCTAGAGTGTAATCATGGCTCATACTCAAAGCACTGCAGGGGATCTTTGGAGTGTTAAATCACCACTAGTTCACAATTAGTCAGGGAGAAACTGAACGTCTCCACTTTCATACATAAGCAGTTCACACTGCAAGGCCTCTGAAGCAGGGGTAGGTCTAGCAGACTCCATACTAGTGCAGTAGCCACAAGCCACTTTGGTTTAAGAAAGCAACTACAGGAGGCATTAGCCTGGTTCCTATAACTATCCTCAAGAGAAAGATTTACCATTTATGCAAGTGCACATCCCAGTTCAGCACTTTTTCACCCCCAACAGTAGTGTCAGCTCAACAACATTCAATGACCTCCTAATTCCCACAGTTCTCTGTTTGTTCATTAAATGGTTGATCACAAAAAGTTTGATCGCACAAGCAAAGACTGTCCAGCATGCTCAGGACAAATCAGGAGGTGGGGGCAGCATATGGTCCACCGCAGCACTTTCTAATGGCATATTAAATATCCTCAGACAGGCTCTAAACCCTAAAAGCCGATAATGTACGGAGCTTCCTGTGCTGGCCGCCCACTGGGAGCACGCTGATGGAGCGGATCAATCCCAAACTCTCTTTCTTTCTCTGCCACACAACCAGGCGCTCCTCCTCCTGCAGCACGTTTGTCCATCCCTCCAGCACAGAGCACAAGCTGTCAACAGTAATCGAGCTGCACGTCCTTTACCGTGTTTTTCACAACACCAACTGTAACCTTCTTCAGGTGCTATATGTCATGAGGTCATGTGGGCCAGTGTATTTAGGTCTTATGGGGCAGTGTGCTCACAGGTCATATAAGGTAATGTCTCATATGCTAATAGGAGATACAAATTACTGGAAGTCAATGATAAAGCCAGTCTTTTTATCATCTTTTTATGATAAAGCCAATTTCCCCATAAACATTATTTGTCTTTTTTTAAATTAGCCCACCAACAGATTTTGCTCAGTTAGAAGGACATTAGAGCAACAGCATACATCATAACATTCATCTTAAAAATGGAATAAGATTTTTTGTGTTTTAAGGTATTTTGCATTAACTGCCATAATACCTGAAGTCAGACCACTTTAAAAAGTCCCCAAAAAGAAAAAAGGACATATATATGACCCGTTATCATGAAGTGGCCCTCAAAATAAACAACCCTAATCAGGATAAACTAACCCAACTATGAGAAATTTGACCTTGCTTTTGATGAACTGACCCCGGTGATGATAAACTGACCTGACATGATGATAAACTGATCCTGGCTGATGGCAGACTGACCTCCAATAATAATAAACTGACCTCCAGTAATAATTAACTGACCAAACTGATAATAAACAGATCACTATTATAAAAAAACAGACCCACAAGTATAATAAATTGATTGCCACTGATAATAAACTGATCACAATTTATAATAAACTGACCTCTAGTGACAATAAACTGATCACGATTATAATAAACTGACCCACAGTGATGATAAACTGACCTCTAGTGATAATAAACTGACCATGATTATGATAAATTGACCCACAGCATTGATAAACTGACCTCTAGTGATAATAAACTGATCATGATTATGATAAACTGACCCACAGCAATGATAAACTAACCAACACTGATAATAAACTGACCTTTAGTGATAAACTGACCAACACTGATAATAAGCTGACCTCTAGTGATGATAAACTGACCCACAGTGACAATAAACTGACCTCTAGTTATAAAGTGACCAACACTGATAATAAACTGACCTCTATTGATGATAAAATGACCTACAGTGACAATAAACTGACCTCTGGTGATGAACTGACCCACACTGATATTAAACTGAATGATATACTGGCCCACAGTGATGATACACTGACTGCACATAAAGGTAACTGACTGCTGGTCCTGAAGTGTCCTCCAGTGAAAAACATTGCCCCATATGAAGTGACCAGTGATGCAGTGGTGAGTGCAGTGATGCGGCTCCTCACCGGTCTGTTTTGCCGTGTTTGTGGGAGGTGTGTCGGGTCAGGTCCCGGGGCGTGGAGGGCTCTGCGGAGATGCCCTGCGCGCGCCTGGTCCGTGGGCCCAGCACGGGCGCGCTCGGCAGCACGGACTGACACTTGTGCAGTTTGCGCCTGAGCTCGTGCAGCTCGTCCTCGCGCTCCGCCAGACGCCGCTCCAGCTCCTGTATCCTGTCCTCCTTCATCATCAGCAGCTTCGCGAAGTCCTCCTCCAGCTCGCTCATCCTCCAGCCGCGCACAACTAACTTTACCGCCCGGGTCGTCCGAAACGCGCGCGCGTGAACGCGCCGCTCCGTCAGCACGAGCGAGGGGGGAGGGGGTCTCTAGTCCCTCTATTTCTTTCCTTTCAAATGCAAGACTAGAGCTCAGCTGTGGTGGGTTAGTTACACGTGTTTACACCCGAGGAGGGAGGGAGAGAGAGAGAGAGAGAGAGAGAGAGAGAGAGAGAGAGAGAGAGGGCGGAGGAGTCTCCCGGGAGCCGAAGATGAGCTCCACTCCTTTAGTGTACTGCACCAGTGCTACTCCACACTCTCCCTCTCTCTCCCCAGATTTTCACTCAACACCAACAAACAGTCTTCTCCTCGCGCCGATGTGTGTGTGTGACGTCACCAGACGGATGACGTAGTTGTGTGGAAGTCACTGGGACGCTAGCTGGGTGAAGAAGTTTGGACATGTCCTGCTGTTAAAACGTGCACAAACGGCCAGAAGACAAAGGGTGTGTGTGTGTGTGTGTGTGTGTGTGTGTGAGTGAGTGAGTGAGTGAGAAACTGTATTCAGTCAAGCAAACCACATCACATCTCTGCTCCCTCACTCATATTCACACAAAGAGAGAGAGAGAGCAGAATGTTTCATGCAGCCTCTTAAAGGATCCAGTCAGCATGCTGCTCCAGACTTTGTGGGCTTTGACTTGGAATGGGTTTGTCATGTGTTGTTACTGGGACACAGTTGTGCTTCCCAAATGGGCCCCATTGTTACAGCCCAGCCTAATTTCACATGGGTCTAATCTAGGCTCCATATACAGTATACAAACCAGATGAGGCCTATGTTTAACCCCTCCTGGTCCCATCTGACCCTAGTGGGCATCCATATGTGGTTCCCAGTTTGAATGCTCATGCAGACCCCACATGATTCAAGATTCAAGAGTTTTATTGTCATGTGCACAATAAACAGGCTGTAGAATGAAATTCGTACATGGCTAGTTCTCCTCAACACACTATTATCTGTCTATCTATCTATCTATATATATACAGAGAGGGGGGAGATGTACTGTTAATATTATTGTATAATATTATTGGGCAGTATTGTTACAACAGTGGAGCAACAATAAATATGTATTGTGTATATTGAGTATAATTCCATTATGATGTGTGTGATAAGGGGAAGTATGTTGCAGTCATTCATGAACCTGAAGTGTGATGGCTTGTGGGTAGAAACTGTTTCTGAGTCTGGTTGTCCTGGATTTCTCACTCCCAGTATCGGCCTGAAGATAGGAGTGTGAAGAGATCATGCTGAGGTTGTGTGCTGATGTTGAGTGCCCTCCTAAAGGCCCTGGGGTGGTAAACATGGGCAGGGGAGGAATTCCACTCTTTTTCCCCATAATGATGTGCCTAATAAAAAGTTAATGTGTAAACATTTTCCACTGTAGAGAAATTCTCAGAATGTCAGACTCAACATTATCAACACAACGTAAATGCTCCCAACATTCTCTACAGTTTAAGGCTCCTATACCGAAATTTATTACACATGAAAAGCATGAATACCATCAAAACCATGAATACAATGAACACATGAATCTCCATTTTTTTATTCATTTTAAGGTTCTCATGTTTCAAACCCAGTGGTTACTCTGTAAAGGTATAAATAGTTCTGGATGAGTAGACCAATAGAAATGCTCTAATTTTAGTAAAATAAGCTTATTTTACATGATCTTCCTTTCAAAGTTAAGAGCAGTTCTGCTTTCTCCTGTAAAGTAGCCATTGTGATGATATTGGACCACCAGTCTATTACGCAGTATGCATTCAAAAATGAGTTATAACATTGAAAATGTCATTAAAACAATGTTGTGATATTGACATTTACTCACCTTTAAAAAGTGAAACGTATTTCAGTTTTCAGTGCTGAATAAAAGGCAGAATACCAGCTAGGAAGTTCCCTTTACACCAGAGCATTCGAAATCCCACTTCATTTACATTTCAGTGGCTGAAATGTGCAGAAAATCAAAAAAGCATATTTTGGATGTTACCAACTTTGTAATAAAACACTTATCCAAGAGTGAAATCTGGAACATGTTTTATAGCCAATTTATATAGCACCAAAATATCTAGCAATTTCTTACCTACTTTTGTAGGTGAATGATGACAGTACAGATATCACTCTAGTGGTCTTGTGCAGTAATGCATAAGCCCCCTGTTTGCCTGAGGGACAGATAAGATTACAAGAGTGTGAGGGGATCCTGGTGGGCAAAAGCAACAGCAGACATTAGTCATCCCCCCACCCCTCCCCCCATACACACACACACACACACACACACGCACACAGACACACACCCATCACTGCAGGAAACTGAGGAGTGAGACTGAAGTCATGCACAAGTAACACTTATATGTAATAATATTTGCTGAGTTACTTTTACAAATTGCTTTAATGTGCGTGAGCATTGGAACTGGAATAAGTGTCCAACCTAGAACATGATCTTCTGGCCTGAACTCTTTGACAGAAAGTAACGTATTATATTTACAAACACAGTATAAAAATCTATGTTGCTTTTGTGATTTTGTTTGTAGCATGGTTGTGTGGGAATATGTATTTTTCACCTGGGCTCCCCTATAGTTGCAGAGTTTTATACCACTGCTATATATACAAATTGTGAATTGTCTGACAAGCTAAGAGATACAGAACCAGCATCTGAAGTGAAAGAAGCACAGGGACTGATATGGTGGAGCACAATTACAGGATTTCAATTTGACTTGGATTAAGCTGTGTTATTGTTCACAATGCCTAACACCATAACACTGCTTACAGTTACATATTGCCATAACTGGCATTCAAGGCAAGGAATGGCAATGACAGAGGTGCCATTCTCCCTATTATAAGTCAATGGTCAGTGTAAATGAACCTTGAACCTGTTATTTCTTTGATAGATAGACAGACAGACAGACAGACAGACAGACAGACAGGTAGTCCGGAATATCCACATGAAGCCATGTTTCTGAAAAGCACAGCAGACTGGACTCCTGTGACTCCCACTGGAATGGAAGAATTTCTACACCACGTTGCTTTATTACAGTTGCAGCAAGTAATTCATTCATTTGTTTATATAGTTTTAAAGGTTATTCATCTTAAATATACTTATAATTGTTTTTGAAAGCTATATAGGATTTCACTAGATGTTCAAAGAAGGTAAAACAAGTGTATATACTGTAACTCATTAAAACAGTTATTACTGTACCTGTAACAGAATGTAGTAGAAAACTGCATAGAACCTAATGTCTATACTTTCAAAATGAAATATCTATATATAACTTTGCCAGCATTTCAAAATGAAATATGCATAGACAGCATTCATAGTCCCAAAGATAGAGATTTCTGAGCTTGTACTGCGAGTCCTTTACACTACTAGTTCACTCCCCCTGTCTGTCCACTCACATTTTGTCAACTGGCAGCTCTCACCTCACAGCCTACAGGCCTAGGTTCATTTGAACACTCTCTCTCTCTCTCTCTCTCTCTCTCTCTCTCTCTCTCTCTCTCTCTCTCTCTCTCTCACTGCCCTCATTCTCTCTCACACACTTTCTCTCTTTTCCTCATCTCACTTATTCTCTCGCTTTCTCACTATAATCT
Organism: Acestrorhynchus altus; assembly: GCA_034509495.1. NCBI lineage: Eukaryota > Metazoa > Chordata > Actinopteri > Characiformes > Acestrorhynchidae > Acestrorhynchus > Acestrorhynchus altus. Next base: position 20,839,195 of record CM067506.1, on the reverse strand, counting down.
CCCTCACTTTTGACAGCAGGGTATATTTTTAGTCAAGTGTTTTTATGCTTTGTTTTCAAAGCCTATTGCCGACCAATTCTTCTATCCGCTTCTCCAATTACTCAGGTATCAGTCAGAGGTGTCCTTCTCCTCACATCTAGCCCACTGTGTCTGACAAGCTCTGTACTCAGCTGCTTCCTCTAATAGGCTCTTCCAGCATTCTGATCACCTCCCACTGGTTACTCTCATGTTCTGACCCAGTACATCTGCCAATACTACAATATTCTCAAGTGGTGTTTTTATTTTACACAAGGCAGAGATCAGGGTATTCACATGTCGCATTGCATATTTTCCATGTTACGAGTTATCTTCCAAACTTTCATTTGTTTTTCTGTTTTGAGAATGTTTTTGCACCCAAAGTTGTTACTAATGATAATCTGAGAACCTTCTAATCTCCATTGAGGGACATTCTAAACCAGGGGAACACAGCCTTTTCTAGCTCATGGCTCATTTGTTTATAAATAAAAAGTGTAATAGCCCACATGAAAACCAAACTGAAAATGTGAGAATTAGGGTCTTTGTGAAACATCTGACCCAAATCACAAAAACAAGCAGTACAGATGTGCTGCTATCATCAGATGACATGTCAAGTTACAAAATGCGGATGTCTTTAATTCTGTTAAAATGCTGTGTCTATATGTCAGATCCCATGTTGACAATCCATCTACTTACACTATCTCATCATGTATTGACAATAAACAGGACTGGGGTAAGAACACTGATGCCCTTTACAGGAAGTCCAAAGTTGCCTCTATGTTCTGAGGCACCTATAGTCCTTCAACATCTGTAGGATCATGCTCAGGAAATTCTTTGAGTTTGTGGTTGCGAAGCTCAACAAACTAATCTGTAAGGCTGGTGATGTTGTGGGACTGGACTCTCTGATAGCAGTGTTGGAGAGGAGGATGTTGTCTAAACTACAGGCCATTATAGACAGTGACTCCCACCCACTCTACCAAACAGTGATAAGACACAGGAGCACTTTCAGTGCAAGACTCATCCCACCAAAATGCACTACAGAGCGCCACAGGAGGTCATTCCTACCTGTGGCCGTCAAACAGTATAACTCCTCCTTAAATGGGTGCCCACTTCAAACCACTATGGTTCACTTGTGCAATTTTTAAATTTTACTTATCTGTGCAATAACTGTAGATGTTCGTATTTATTTCTTTTTCATAAGCTTTTAACATGTATATATTTCCAAAGAGTTTATTCTGTTTATTCAATGTTTATTTTTTATATTTTTATTCTATATGTTACTTCTAAATTATTTTATATTATATATTACTTTTATATTATTATATTAATTATTATTTCATATAGATGGGTGCAGCTGTAAGATTTTTCATTTTCCCCCCTGGCATTAATAAAGTAATTCTGATTCTGATATCTGATGGCATCTGGGTTGTACATGTGGATGTTTTTTTGCCTTTTTTGAGGAACAATATCACCAATCATTCTTTATTTAGGAAACTTCTACATCTCTGGTTTGCAAATTTTCTGCAACAGGCATCTCTGTGATGTTATTTATTGTACATTTCTATTGATTCTAATATAATGTTTTTAGTTTGCATACCATTGAGTTTTTCCTTTCATGCAGACTTGGACTACTACTGTCCCCTGAGGAAGGGCCTGGGGAGTTCTTTCACAGCCCACTGGTGGTCCCTGCTCTAAATAGTGTAAAAGCCTGACACAGCTTTATGTACTAAAGCAAGGGCTGATGAATACTCTCAGATATAGGAATTTCAGTAGTCCAGGCTGTATAGTGTTAAAGGCACTGGAGAAATCTCACAGTTTTCCCAGTGTTCTTTCACATGTGAGAAAGAGCTCTGTGTTAAAGATAGATGACAGCATCCCCCAATACCAGGCTGGTAAGCAAACTGAAGATGGATCATGGATACACTCACCAGAGGGCAGAGATGGGTAAGGATGAGCCTCTCCAGTGACTTTATCAGGTGAGAAGCCACCTGCTGGAAGCTGTTGAACATATACTCCACAACCCCACAGAGCTGTTTCGGCAGGACTTGAGGAGTCTGACGCTGATGCCATCCAGACCTACAGCTTTCCTTGTCTTGATATTCCTTAGCTCATTTCTCACCTGGGCCATTGTGAAGGACAGACTGGAGCAGGGTGGCTGGGGGCTGATGTGTGTGAATGGCAGATTGATGCCAGCTGATGAGCCAATTGGAGGTGGCAGTAAGTTGAGAGCTATTGAGAAGTGGGGGGGCAGCATGCAGGTAGGGTCCCAGAGTAAGGGTTCAGCAGAGATGTCTGTGTGGGGTATGTGAGTGATCTAATCTACTGAAAAACTTTGATTGAGGTCATTCACCCACTTCTTGTCCCCCACCACCTAGGAGTCAGGTTTCTTGCCTTGCCTTTTCAAACTCCACTGACATTTTTATGCTGTAACTGATCCTCCAGCTTCCTCCTTTAGTTGTTTTTCCCTTTCTTATTTTCCTTATCAGCTCCCTTTGCACAGCTTTCAGCTAATCCTTTTCACCTGACCTGAAGGCCTTCTTCTTCTCTTTTAGGATAGCCTTTATGTCAGGGTTCATCCATGGCTTGTTGTTGAAGAAACACCCAATGGTCTTAGTGATCACAATGTTCTCCACACAGAAGTTGACATATTCCATAACAATCCTAAGATCATTTCTTCACAGTGTGGGTCACTGCTGATTCTCTGTGTAAAAGGCATTTGTATATAGGCAGAATATGAATTAGATTACAATCAGATCTTCTGAGCGGAGGGAGCGGTGAGGAGTTATGTGCCTCCTTTATGTTGGCATAAAACAGGTCCAGTGTTTTATTGTCTCTGGTGAGGCAGGTTACATACTGAGTTAAAGTGGGCAGAGTGGAAAATGGAGAAGCATGATTGAAGTCTCCAGAGCTAGAGATGTGGGCTTGTGGGTGCTGCATTTGCAGTCTACACACAGCTGAGTGTATGACATCACAAGTCTTGTCAGCTTTGGCAGATGGGGGAACATGTGCATTTAGTGCGATAATGTGATATTTCCATCAGGAGGTTGCGTGGTCACTCTTACTGCTCTCCACTGTCCTGTCCACCCAAATGAGATGAAAACCATCCAAAGATATATATGTGTCTGTAGTTAGCATGGTTAGCCATGACTCCATAAACACCCTGATGCTGTACACTTAATGTTACAGGCAACTAAATACAACAATACTCATAGCAGTAAGATGTGAGAAAGAAGAGGGTGTTTTTAGGTCATTGTTTCATTTCATTTCAAGCTTTTTCATCTTAAAGGGTATGTTCATCTCAAATCAGTACATTAAAGAGTACATTATCTGATCTCCTGTCCACTCAGCACATTGAAAATGATAAGGAGGTGTGGCTCAGTGAGGAGGGAACAGATGAGAAAGCAGCCAGTTGGAGGCTTCTCTGCTTCATGTGTTATCACTGCAGCCAACAAGAACATTAATATAATATGATATAATGATAATAATTAAATCTAAATGTTGAATTGTTAACCACTAGGCGTACTTGCTTGAGTCTCAAAATCAATGTCCATTCAGTCACACAATGTAAACCATGTGTAATAGTGCTTTGTTTCAGAGGCATGTATGATATTCTACATTCTATTTATGTATCCATCTGTCTGAATAATGTCACATTCTCTTGTGCTGCTGTACTTTTCACTTGTCCACTCATGTCCTCACAAACCACACTCTGCTTAATTCAGATTGATTCTCTGGGTTTTATCAGTCTTCAGCACAGTTTTTTTATGCACCGATCATAACATATCCGACAGTACAAAGTCCTACGGGCGGGTGATCTATGCGGTGCAGAGTTGTAGTGAGTGCAGAGAGTGGAGCAAAATGCAGGCCTTAAAAGGAGCGACTGTAGTGAGGTAAGCAGCTGGAGATACTTTTTCCTGTCACCGAGCTGAAGACAGCAAACAGAACTCTACATCTCCGTTACAGAGCCATTTGGATTGCAAACAAACTGCACAGCTTCTCCATACCAACACGACATAACAGGCCGACATGCTACTATTTCCCAGGCAAACTGAGCTAATAGCAATCACTATTGAAGAATAGCTTTGCACAGGCTGTCTACTACTGTGTGTTGTCGTACAATTTGCAGTCGTCAGGATTAATTATGAAGTGGGCTTTATGATGACACTGCTGTTAATGGATGTTTAGGTTTGGGTACAAGCTCAATGTTTTTGTGTGTCTGTGTTACTACAAAGAAAGAGAGACCGAGAGAAGTAGAGGAAAAGTATTTGAGTATTTGAAATGATTGCTATGCATATTTTTTAGCCTTGGCCTTTAAATGACCCCTCAGAGGGGATATGTTGGTGTAAGGGAGGAAAACACATGTGGAAGGAAAACTACTATTATACCCCTCTCGCCTCCCAAAATACACATGGTAGCTGAATTGCCAGGTGTGAGTGTGTGTGAAATACCCTGCGATGGACTGGCACTCTGACACCCTGTCCAGGCACCTGATGACTCCAGGTATGACTCTGGAATCATAGCCCTGTTCAGGAAGAAGTGGACAAGATAATGAATGACTGACTGACTGACTGACTGATTGTTGTAGACCTTTGATGTATGACGATGCAATTAAATCAGATAAGCACACAATGCCATTCTGAAACTAAAATCAGCTAATTTAAGCATTATTTGAAGCTCTAATCACAGGCTTCTACCCCATTTATAATGATGAGTGATCACCTTTTGTGTTTCATGGACATTATGATTTATTGGTTATGCCTGTTGGATTCTGGAATGACTCCTAAAACAGCATTAAACTTTATTATTTTAAATTTCATTTTTATACATACATAATTTACTCACCTTTCAGGATGAGGTCAGTTAGATCACTAAAGGTATTCAAACTGACTTCAGCAATTCAAGGAGGATGCAGGCCAGTCTGGCACAATGCAGCCTGTGGACAAGACCTGCCAGTGACTCATTCTCTCCATGGAGTAAAGCTACAACTCATTTATTGTACAATGTGGATTGTGAAAATGCATTTTGCTGACTAAGCTTGTGTATTTAGGTCTGACCAACACCTGAAATATTTACTTATAACAGAAAAACTGTAGTAAATAGAACTGTAATTGTCACAGATGCTTGTTGTTGATTTCATCTTTGTTTTTGGCTGTGATTCTGTTCTATGTATTACTTTTTATATCATTATTGTCTTAAAAAGACCTTTCCTAAATCCCCAGTATTTTCAAAGGAAAATATCTTATTTTATCTTAAAAGTCTTGAAGTGGACCAGACTCTTTTTGGCACCATTTGTCAAGTTCATGTTTTCATGTCTTCTTGTCTGGCCTTTGTCCTGTCTTGTCGTTAGTGTTCCCACCTGTGCCTCCTTTGTAGTCTTTACTTCACTCTGGTCAAAATATTTATTGTCATTTTAACTCTTTGTGATGGCCTCTTGGTTGTCTTGCAAGGGTCAGCATGAGAATAATCACTACCAAGAATAGAAATAAAAATGTTGTGTTTTGTGTGGTTTATTCACTCATTTATTGATCGATGTGTTTTGGATGTGTGGGTAATGGTAATAGAGGTATATTAATGTCAAAAGTACAATTAAATAAATCCAGTATGACATGAGATGTGCATGTTAAAACAATTGCAGGGATTTTCCAAAGATAAGGCAGTGATTGTTTTTATGAATACTGGGGTGATGGTGTAAAATGTTCATAGCACTTTATGTACAGTATGTTCATTAAGTGTGCCAACATTCAAATCACTTCATAAACCAGCAAGGGTTCATATATCGATATGAACCTCATATGTGTTTCATAAAAAAAAACATCCTGGATTTCTCAACACACACTCTAAAGCCTCAGCACAGTACACCCTTTACTAATTTTAATTTATTTAGTTATTTATTTATTTGTTTGTTTTGTATTTAAAAATCCCTTACCCTGTGTTTACATTAGCAACCTGCTCCCTGTGACATCATTATTTTTATAAATTTGCTTTTATATATATCATAAAATGTTCTTATACACTAAAGGATGCATGTTAATTCCCAAAAATATATAAAGCCCAAAATATATAAATATATAACCATACCAAAAATAAGTATGATGGTCTGTCTTCCGCCTACCTTTATCCAAGGCTTGCTGGGTCCTGGAGTGAAGGGACCGAAACACTTTTAATTGCTGATCTATAAGTGAAGATGGTTTACAGCTATGACACTGCAGGTCAGGGCATGAAAAGCCGTGTGTTCAGCAACAGAACAGATTACCAAGTTGAAAGCATATTTGTGAGTTAAAGCATGAGACAGCAATTGAAGACTTCAGAAGCCATCTCAGCCATTACAGGGAGTACAGATATTTGGAGAACATGGTTCTGTTAAACCATGAAAAGAAGCAGTTATGGATAATTTAATGATATAACAAGAGAACACAAGATGCTCTAACATTTATCAAGTGATGGAGAGGATTGATGATGTTCAGGTGATGGCATGGAGAATATGGAAATATCTAACCAATAGAGGAGGTCTGTGGACAGCAGTGGAGATTTCAAAAGCAGTGTGAAGACAATTATCAAAACCAGAGGAGGACCCAACAACATTCATGCTATAGTGTTGTTATTATGATTGCTGATTGCAAAGCAATATTCTTCTTACTTCTTCCTTTTTTCAAATTCTTCTCACATTTTTTGAGATTTTGATCTATTCCAACTCCAGATTGCTCAGTATGATTGAGTAGTTGGGGCTTGTAAACAGCTGATTTGATTGAACACAAAGTTGGTTTGGTGAAGCAATGGATTTTTCAGTGGGGTGCAGTGGTTTGCCTCCTTTTTTATGTCACAACGATACATGTGAGACACGTGTGCAGCCCTCTAGAATACCATAGTTACTGCCTCTCAACCACCTAGCAACACCCGAGCAACCATTAAACAATATCTTAGTAACTACCTATAATTCTGTAACAATAACCCTGCAACATTGTAGCAACCACGTAAGCAACATAATAACTACCACTTGGGATACCATACCAACCATCTAGCAACCACCATCATACTTACTACCTAGGATACCATAACAATCAGATAGCAACATCACTGAAAACACCTGGAACCCCTGAGCAGCAACATATCAACAGTATAGCAGGATGTTCTGGGTTAGTATGGGGGTATTGTAGGTTGTGCATGCGTCACATAGAGTCCTAAGATTGTGGGTTTGATCCCTGGCTCTGGTCACTGTCTGTGAGGAGGTCTGCATGGGTTTCTTCCAGGTACCTCACAAATTTACCTTGGTATGTATGTGTGAGAATGGATCTTTTGTGGGACCCTGTGATGAACCATCCAGGGAATATTACTGCCTTGTGCTCAGTGTCCAGGATCACCTGGGCCCAGTGCAATCCTGATCATGATGTATAAAAAGATGAATAATAAATAAAAAGGAAAAAATGCAGTGTAAAACACATGCCAAGAATCTGATGCACATTTGTTGTTAGGACTTTTCCAAAGAAATAATCTTTTCAGGAAAATATTGGTGAATGAGGTCCATGTGTCACTAGAGCTATAAAATCAAGTAAAATCAAATAAAGTGAAAAAAATATATATTCTTACAGTGGGGAAAATAAGTATTTAGTCAGTCACCAATTGTGCAAGTTCTCCCACTTAAAAAGATGAGAGAGGCCGTTAATTGACATCATAGGTAGACCTCAACTATGAGACAAAATATGAAAAAAATTGAGAAAATCATTTTTGTGTCGGCTTTTTAAAATTTATTTGCAAATAATGGTGGAAAATAAGTATTTGGTCAGCCAACAAAAGTTCATCTCAATGCTTTGTTGTATAGCCACTCTGTTGGCAATGACAGAGGTCAAACATTTTCTATATAAGTCTTCACAGGTTTGGCACACACTGTTGCTGGTATGTTGGCCCATTTCACTCCCTGCAGATCTCCTCCTAGGCAATGATGTTTTTGGGGCTGTCGTGAACCAACACGGACTCCTCCAAAAGGTTTTCGATGGGGTTGGGGAATCGGAGACTAGCTAGGCCCTCAGGACTTTGAAATGTTTCTAACCAGCCACTCCTTTGTTGCCCTGGCAGTGTGCTTGGGATGTTGTATGCTAGAAAGGCCAACTGCATTTCATCTTCATTTTGCTGCTGATGGAAGAGGTTTACCAAAAATCTCACAATACTGGCCCCATTCATTCTTTTTCATGTACATGGACCAGTCGTCCCTGGTCCTTTGCGGAAGAAACAGCCCCCAAAGCATGATGTTACCCCATAGCTACAGTTGGTATAGTGTTCTTTGGATGCAACTCCGCATTCACTGTCCTCCAAACACGACGAGTTGTGTTTTTTACCAAATAGTTCTGCTTTGGTTTCATCTGACCATATGACATTCTCCCAATATATTCTGGAACATCCCAAATGCTCTCTAGCAAACTTCAGGCGTGCCTGGATATGGACTGGCTTAAGCAGGGGGACCGTCTGGCACTGCAAGATCTGAGTCCCTGGCGTCGTGGTGTGTTGCTGATGGTAGCCTTTGTAACGTTGGTCCCAGCTTTCTGCAGGTCAGTCACTAGATCCCCCCTTGTGGTTCTGGGATTTTTCCTCACCGTTCTTGTGATCATTTTGGCCCCACGGGCTGAGATCTTGCGTGGAGCCCCAGATCGAGGAGATTAGTGAGTGAGATGTTGTAGGGCTTCCATTTTCTAATTATTGCTCCCACAGTAGATTTCTTCACACCAAGCTGTTGCCTATTGCAGATTCAGTCTTCCCAGCCTGGTGCAGGTCTACAATTCGGTTTCTGGTGTCCTCCGACAGCTCTTTTCGTCTTCACCATAGTGGAGTTTGGAGTGTGACTGTTTGAGGTTGTGGGCAGGTGTCTTTTTATACTGTTAGAGGCTTCAAACAGGTGCCATTAATACAGGTAATGAGTGGGGGAAAAGAGGCCTCTTAAAAAGTTACAGGTCTGTGACGGCCAGAAATCTTGCTTGTTTGTAGGTGACCAAATACTTATTTCCACCATTGTTGCAAATAAATTCTTTTCAAAAGTCAGACAAAATGATTTTCTCGAATTTTTTTTTTCACATTTTGTCTCTCATAGTTGAGGTCTACCTATGATGTCAATTACAGGCCTCTCTCATCTTTTTAAGTGGGAGAACTTGCACAATTGGTGACTGACTAAATACTTATTTTCCCCACTGTATATGAAGCTCCTGTTTTGGAAAAGGTATTTTGTGTTTGTTTGTGTCATCCATATATGACCCCATGCCCTCACATTGTTTGTGTGTCTGTATATGTGTGTAGTCTAGGCAGGTATGCATGGCATGGCTATGTAGAGAAGGCCATTAAGGGGCAGCAGGTCAGACTCACTCAGCTGCTCCATCACTGCTGTAACAGAACTGACACAGACTCAAAAAATGCCAAGTCCACTAAAGATAGGCACAAGCAGCTCCAGGAGCTGCTGTAAATCACTGCCCTAAGGACACCATTAAAACTGGGCCCATACATTCTGGAGCCCCCGCCGACATTGCTTCTGTGCTTAAGTCATTCCCATGTGCTTTAGACTTCCTTTGTGACAGCACTAATCATTGCAGCATCAAACACTCAAACCGAAACTAACACCAAGTCTCTCATGTCCTCTGTTTCTTGTTTTGCCCGTTTGGAGCCCCTGTGTTTTTACTGTTCTGTTGTTGATAGCAGTGTTCTGTTGACCTCTGTGTTAACATGCAGTGAGCCATCCCTTTCCCTGTTTCTCTGAACTGGACTCCAGGTGGTTTAGTGTCCTAAACAGCTCCACGAACAACCCAGTAATTCCCCTCCAGCCACACATTCCACAGCCCACCACCTGCAAAATGCACTAAACAGTTAATGAAGGCGAGCTGGGTGTGGAAAGAAATAACAATGTGCTCCAAAAAGACAAATGAAACGGATTTAATATATCACAGAGATATTTTATTTACTGCACGAAGCCACTGATCCAACATGCTTCACAAAATGTGGTAAAAATCATAATCACATTTTGTTGAATCACTTACATTACATTTAATTTCATAATCATTTGTAAATATCTATAATGCAGAACCAGTCAGATTTTGATTGCAATTGTGATAGACATTATTGTCTGACAATCCAATTGAAAAAAAGAAAGTGAGGAGGAAAAAGTAGGTGGAAAATGGGATATTAATGAAAATTCAGTTGTGAGGTGTCAGAACATGCAGTAATGTTAACCTGTTAATATTAATATTTTGTGTACTAATCTGATAAGCCTGCACTATTAAGATTAGCATGTAGTCAAATTGTACATATGCATACAACATACTATTTTGTACAAATTTATGTCATAGATTAGAGGGTTGAGAGGGGAATTCAGATTAGCAACTTGGTAATAATGACTTGTGAACAATAAGAGTTCTTCCATTATCCTGGCATGGAGTGTGAAAGTCACAGAAAGTGTCTGTAATTCATCAGTTTGGGACACAGACCCTTTTCTTGTGATTCATCATATCATCAAGCAGGATGAGTGTGAAACCGTTGAGTGCCACCAAATGTAAACAAAGCAGCAGCGCATGGCTTCACTAGGAGCACTGTACTGTATGCCTTAGCACTCAACTATAGGGAGCTCAAAATCCTGGGATATAAGCGTGGCAACATATAAAGAATGTAGGAAGTAAATTAAAGACACTGGACTGATTACATCAAACTTCATAAGGTACCTGAAACACACGTATAATATGTGTATATATTGTGCTTTGTGTATTTTGACTTGTAATTTGACTTGGACTCTCATGTAAAGACATGTGACTTGGCTTGGACTCTAACATAAGGACTTGTGACTCGTATTTGGTGACTTTGAACATATCTAGTCATACGCGATTAGGGTGCAGCCACAGCTTGTCTAGTCCCTGTAGAGAAGAATTGCAAATTAAATTGGACTCTCTGGAGCAGATAAACATGACCTTATTAGCACCGTGGCTAATGACAACTATGGGTTAGGGGTGTATAAAGCCCCCCAGCATTGAGCTATATCTTCTCTGTAATGATCGTGCACCAACCAATAGTTTTGGCATGAGGATGTTTTTGAGGAACTTTTGCATGTTATTTAATTTGAAACTGTGGAGAAACCCCTTCAGGTGCTTCCAAGAGCCTTCAATAAAAGAACAAGGGTTTCTTGAAGGTTCCTGTCAAATTTAAGAACCTCCAAAAGTTGTTCAAGGATCTAGGACTTTTTACAATTACCAATGTAATTCAGCTTCTGTTGACCTAACATACCTGATTCAAAGGTATTATAATGTTATTCATGTTAAATTTGCCAACACATCCAACCTCATAGTTGCTAAGACAGAACACATTTGGGGTGGAGCATGGAATGCTTGGGAGGGTTAAATATTCATTGACATTTTCTAAATCTGGAATTTGCATCATTTTGGGCATATTTTCTTGTTACAGTGACTGTAAAATTGTGATGATAGATCGTTCTTGTTATGTCATATTCCCTCTCTTGCTTCCTGTGTCCTACATGTTTCCTGTCTCCCAGTTTATATACATTTTTCACTTATGTCCCTGTACGTACAAAAGAGCAAGAAACAGAAACGCTCTGTATGTCTCAAAATGTACCTGTGTGTCTGTCCGTCCTACAATTTTCCCGAAACATCTGTTCCTCTGTGAACATGCTTCCAATAAAATGGGCTTTATAACATCCTGTGAAATGGTGTCTGTGTGTGTGTGTGTCCTTATGTGTGTATCTGTTATGGTCCCTAGAGAGACAGTCAATGGACAAATGATCTCACCAGGCCTCTCAAATCCTATATTTCCCCAGTGACCTCAGTATGAAACCAGAAACTGACTGATAGAAGCAGTCATTAACACTGAGACAGAATTTCACATGTCCACACTGACTTTTTTACATTCATATTTTCCAGTTCTTTACCAGCTATTATGTGGTACACACACTATATATAAAGCATTAAATGAATTTGATTCAAATATGCACATCGGTTCCATATTATTAAATCATATTACATCATCACATTGTTGTTTTATTTTTTAATTTTTTGATTACTCTGACTTTAGTTATGTTGATGTAGTTTTTTTTTATTCATCTACAATACACATATATCCGCAGGGTTATCAGGGAATTTGAGGCCAAAAGACCTCATGTGTATATTATTTGTTTGTTTTTTTCCTCTTTGCCTAATTGAAATGTATACTATAATCACTCCAACCCATGGTTTCTGCAGATGGGAGCTGGAAATAATAAGAGAATAATATCATCTGTCCACCAAAGTCTAATAAATGTTGGAAATTAGACTTCTGCTGAAACAAACTGATCCAGAGCTGTACTGCTAATCAGGGAGTCATTTCCTCACATGGAGCTGAGTTCAGGTCTCTGAGTAATGATGAGTAAAGGAAGCAGCCCCATTGTCTTTGATTTCTGCTTTGTACATTTCCATTGATGTTGTTTGGCTGTGGTTGCCTGGGAGTCTGTGGTGCCTTCTTCATCTTCACTTGACATCACAGTGGCAGGGAACAACGAACCTCCAGAGACAGAGTGGACGGATATGTGTGGAACACATGTGGAGCGCACCAATAAATTATGTTTGTTTGAGGAGACTTCCATATATACCAGAACCACCTTGGTGCTAAAAAGCATTCTTTGGAGCAATGCCAACACTTCTAGTCCCCTAACAGACATTTTAAAGAACTAATCTCATAAAAGAGATGTGCGAAGTATGAAGATCATCCATATAATGTGCTGTAAATGTTTCACACCAATTACATTTTACCTGGAACTGTCTTTCTCAAGTCTTTCTCAACATTCTTTGGTTTGTTCGGTGCAGAATACATGGATAGTTGCATGGTTTATTCAGAGAGTCCATGATTTTGGTCTGCAAAGCTTGCTGAAAAAAAAGAAGCAGAAGCTATACTGATATTGTACAGAATATACAGTAGCTTTAAATTAGAAACCCACAATCTTTTAGAATGATTCTTAATCTCTACCATATGTAGGCTGGGTTAGAACGTGACCAATCAACTCATACAATCAGTAAGGGGCATTATAGCACAATCTGGCACTTATACACTCAGCCATTTGACCTCCAGTCAGCTCAGGAGTACTGAACTACTCAATCAGGCTTCATTCAGGTCCAGACTTGAGTAGATGTCAACTGGCAGAGCAACCACATTAGTCATACATTACAGCTTGGTGAACAGCTATATTAGGGTCGTGATGCAGAGGGTACTCACTCTTTGTATTTATACAGCTCTAATAATATTAAAATTATAGAAAGCATAGTTCCAACTGACTGAGGCAAATAGAATTAATGTGGTTTTGTGATAATGCATCACATTTGACCTGTTTTGAATTGACCAAAAAAATATTTTGCTAGCGTGCATGGTAAAAGATCAAGAAAATACTCTTGTATTTTACCATGTGTTCTGTTTAGCTAGAGAGTGCACAGGAAGCACACAAAGAGTAGACAAAAAGGAAATATTTACAATAAATATAAAATGATCTCCACTCTATGTCTATTGGCAAGAAAGAACAAGCTAGTTCTCCAACACAAGACGAGTGCAGTCAAGCCACACAAACTAGACATAGCTAATAATGGTCACAGACATACAGACACCCACATACACTCATAGCCTTTAAGAGTTTGGCATGACTTGTTGACACGAGCGTCCTCTAGAGACGTTAGACCAAAAATAAAAGCATGCTGATTTAAGGCTGAAGGACATAGGCCTCTTAGAATAAAATAGCAAAAATAACCCAGTTTCCCAAGTGGTTATCCCAACATGAAATATGTATTCCTGGGAATGAATGTAGCCTTGTGAAGTAATTTACATAAGGTGTGAAACAAAATTCTCATAGGGTAATAAGTAACATATTTATAAATGCTTTCACCACGAAAAAAACCTCACTTTAGTGTGTTTAAAGCTTATGCATATAAATGGTTGGAATAGCATAGTGCTCTCTATAACACCACTGCTGCCCATACAACAAACTGAGGTTGAATTCCACACAAACACAAACATGTCCTAAGTAGCCTGTAAGTCACTCTGCATATAACAGCATCTGCCAAATTCCATAAAAGCACTCAAGACATAAGACATTTCAAAGAAGTGTAAATCTACTTCATCATTTCTCCATCAGCCCACAGGAGAGTGAGTAGAGCACGCTGAATCACCCGCTGTCCACCAATGTCAAAAAATAGATACAGTATTGATCAGTCAATGTGAAGCCTTTTAGAGTGCCCTCATCCCACCGATCCATCAAAATATGAGCGAGAGAAAACAGGGTGAGACCGGTGAGACCATCTGGCACAGAGCCAGTGATGAAATTCTCTTCACTCATTTTTTTCTGTTCCTAATCGCCTCAAAATAGAGTTAACAGTGTTCACTCAGGCTATTCTCTCTAACTCTCTTTACTACTCTCCCTTTTATGACACACATGCACTTAGAAACACAAACAGCACTATTTTCCTGCTGGAATTTATTAAATTTTTTGTAGCTACTGCTACTTAGCTGGACAAGCTTTAAAGAATACAAACACACACACTCACACACACACACACACACACACACACACACACACACACACACACACACACACACACATATATATATATATATATATATAGCTCTGACATATAGAGCTACTGTCATTGTTTCCAATTTAAGTATCTACATCCAGATTTTCTCAAATTCCATTTAAAGAGTTAAACCAGCTAAAACTTAACTAATAGACTAGTGGAAGTCTGGTTGCAGTAAGGGCTCCACAGTGCATGTGTGATATAAATCAATCACCAAGCCTAGAATATCCACTCTAAAGCCCCAAAGCCTCAGTGGCCAATAAAATGACTTTGTGCGTGACCATGCCAGAACGAACCCTGGATGTGTGACTTTTATGTATATTGAGACATGTCCAGAAATGTTAACACTTCTGAAGACTTTAGAGCAGAATCTGATAGTGTCTTGTGTGATTATGCCACAGTAAAAACATGTGCCAGATATGAGCCATAGGTTTCCAGACATGAACTCATCTTAAGCTTTGAAATAATGATGAATTCTGTTTAACAATGAATACAAAGGTTCAGAAAAGACAGACAAAAGTCATTGCCAGTAAAAAAAAAACTGTTAATAATTGAATGAATAAAAAAATATTTGAAAAACCTAAACAAGGGTTACATTTTACACTAAATAAATATTGCTCAAAAGTCATAGCACACTACATCCCTGAATATTGAGAACGTTTGTTTGTTACTCATTAGGTTGAATGTTCCTCAGACTAAATGCATAAACCTCAAAAAACCATTATTGATCATTTGTATGATTCTCTTTGTACATGAATGGTTAAGTTGAGACAACAATGTGTGGCGCTTTTATTCTCACAGACAAATTCTGGAAAGGTAACAATAGTTTTTATACTGTCGTACAAGTGGGACACTTAGTTTTAGTTTTCACCAGTTTCAGCCACTGAATGCAAAATATAATCACAAAAAAAATCTGATGATAAAATCTCATTTACTTTGCCTGAATAAGTGCTGCTTTTACAAGCATGATGAAGCAGCTTGATGTGGGTTGGATAGAAAGGGCCACAGATTGTGGAACAGACTGGATATAGCTAAAGCCAGAACAATAGAAACAACTTCAGTCCATCAGTCCTGGATTCAGCTACAGTGATTGGAAGCACACACAAACACAAACACACACACACACACACACACACACACACACACACACACACACACACACACACACACACACACACACACGTGAATATTCATACATTCTGCAGCAGAGTTGGACTTAAGGTTAGGTTAAGAACAGAGTGTAGATTTAGAACAAAGGTTAGATTAATGATGAGGTTATGATTTTGGTTATGATTACAACTACAGTAAGGTTTATGTTTATGCTTGGTGATATGCATAGTGTTTGAGGTTTAATTTGGGTAAGGTTCATGCCCAGGATTAGGCTTGTGTTTAAAGTATGAATTAGGTTTATGATTATGGTTATGTTTAGAATTAGGACCAGGGTTATGGTTAGGGTTTGAGGTTCATTTTAGAGTTTAGATTAGGTCCAGAGTTAGGTTTAAGGTTTGAGAGTAAGTTTGGGATCAGTGTTGGGGTCAGGATTAGGTGAATTTAATAAATGTTTAATGTAATTTAAATGCAAAGTTTACCAATAGTGTGCAACAAGCTGTTCAAATAAGGTTTAACCAAAGTGTTTATAAAGAGACATAACAATGAAAAATGTGTGATCATGTGATTTAGTATAGGTTCTGTATGCTATGTGCTTCTTTTTACATGACTGAATAAGAGGTTGTCTGATTGTTCATTGCCCCATTCTGCCAAGAATCCACAAGTCTCTTCATGAAATATGATCTTTTTCTGATGACTCATGGAGTTTGATTTATATAGAAGTATTAATTTAAGTTCTAAGTATTTCATATCTTTTTACATGTAATTAAACATTTAAAGTCAGAGGTTACTGTGAACTGTTGAAAACAACATGAGTGTATTTTTCAAGGTTATTTACACTTTTCCAATAATTAATCATTTCTAAATGAACAGGCTCTTTTTGATCTCTATTGCCACCTAGTGGTTAAACTATGTTATAGATCTGCTGTTTTGGTGACTAGATTTAAACCTGTGGCTCTTAACTAAATATTAGATGTTTTACTAGATATTGAAGCATTACTGTGAGGATTTGTTGGCATTCAGCCAACAATTCAAGAGAGTTAGTGAGTTCAGGATGTTGGACAATCACTAGCCCACCTTATTCCAAAAGTATTGGATGGAGCGCCATCATTCCATAGGCCCCTCTAGCCAAAGTTTGTCATCAGGGATTGCGCTAATAGGTTTTCTGTTAATTTAATTCACAGGGATTAGACAAGCAGTGTGGGCATTTGCTCATCTGTGTCAGTATTAAGTACAACTTAATGTCGTTGAACGCATTCATTAGAAGGGGTGTCCACAAACATGTTGCCATATAGAGGTTTCACGCCCCTTACGTACTTGTAGCATTTAAATACACAGCAGGTCATACCAGGATACTTAACATATCTAAATATTTAGGGCTTTGTTGCAAATGATCTACATTGACATTTATTCAATTTATTGTTATTTCAATTCACGTCCATTTACTTCATTATTACCTTTAAATAAAAAGGAGTATGTCAAAACTGTTTAATTAATCTGTTTGTGTCAAATGACTGATCTGACAAGTCTATTGACCATGAAAATGCATTTGCTCCTTAGAACAGGGGCATTTCCTATTGCAATGTGAAATGCTAGATAATTGATTTTGACATACCCAATAATGCCTTTGATGCTCTCTGATTGATTTATTAAGTCTTATTATTTCCTGCTTTCCTAGTACGTATAACTTTGTGACTACATGAGGAGAGAAAACAGAAACAAATATCCCATCTAGATACAACTCTATCTCTTTTTATTCTGGAAATATTATCATTGGTTTCCAAACTTATTCTTTGTTGTCCAATAAACACCAATGAAATTCCATTGCATTCCACTTTTGACAGTATTTTCATACAGGAACTATGACTTCTGAATGAAGCAGAGCTACAAGGAGACCCAGAAACCACTGGCCATTAAATAGCTAATGAAGGGTACACTCTTGAAAATAAAGGTGCTTCAAATGTTTTTTTAAGTGATGCCACACCTTTTTGGTTCCATAAACTCCAATTTGGTAATACAGAAGCATGTGTGAAAAACTTTATGTCAAGTAAGTGTCCAGTAGAAACAAACTTCTTTTTTATTTGCCCAAAAGTAGTTTTGGGGCATCATTTACAGAACCATTCAAAACTCCTTTATTTTTGTATTAATGTGCCGTTTTAAAAATCCCCATTTGGCTACAACAAGGGTAAACAAATCCAGTTCTGGAGGGCTAGTTTCAAACCAAGTTTGATAGTTGCCCTACTCATCCAGAAATAGAAATAGTGGGTGTGTTTGAGTATGGCCAGCAAACACCACACTTTGCTGGAGAACAGCTCTTCAGGACTGGAGGTCTGCACCCCTGGGCTACAGTAACAGCATCCAATCTCTAAGAAAAGTTTTACACAAAATGTTGGAAAACATTGCTGTGAGGATTTGACTGCAATGAACCAGAATGAGGTCACATAATGATGTTGGACAGATGGATTGTGCCACTCACTCCAGCTCATCCAAACCATGGTACATGGTTTCACAGTTCAGTGCTGAAGACCTTTTACCTCTTTAGCCAAAAGTCAACAGAGGATATGATGAATTTATGTTCAATGCTTTACTATGGTGATTAAACAATTAGAAGGAGTGTCTTGATGTAATGTGGAGAGGGTGACATCTAGAGGCAACAAGAATAAATTACCCAATTGGTCCCAAATTCAGGTTATTACACCAAATAAATGTACTCCTGTGTGGTAAAGCAGTGCTGAACTGTTCTTAATACCATTACATAATAGTGAAGGGTTAATTACATGCACAATGCTGCTTCAGAGTTCAAAAACAGGAGATTTAAGGATGGACATTTTCTTTCTTATTTTATCTTCTTAAAATAGCACATTCATCAGTATCTGAAAACTATTTAAGGTATGTTTTCAAGCAATTTCTATGATGGTATTTACAAATATTTGATTAAAAACGGGAATTCACAACAATAATGTTTTATTAATATTATCATTATACACTCGTTTTTCCCCCCAGAAGATAGCATGTCTTCTTGTTAAATACTTTTACATTTTTAAACTTATAGCACATTAGTGACATAAACTCAAGAAACAGACACACTTTTGCATTGAATTATACAAATGTGTTCTTGGAACAATATATATATGTTGATGTGTCATGTTCTTATAGTTCTTATAGAGTCTTGTAGTTTCATCAAGAGTCCCATAGGTTGGCCTGTCCTCATAAATAATTTCAGAATATTCTTTTTTTTTTTTTTTTAAGATATTTCATACTTAAAACATGTTTGGCTTCCTGTCTTGAGTACAGGAGCTATATCTGTATGGTATGAGTAAGAGACGTCTGAGGTTTTGTGAGTCTAACAAAATATGACAATCAGTTCAATGTCATGGTCAATTCTGGTTTCACTGTTTCTTTGTTGTTTCATAAATGAGGGGGGAAGAGTGAAGGTTGCAGATAGCCAGTGGACAAAAAAGGATGCAAGATGCCTGCAGATGACAGAGGCATAGTGCTGGAGGAGTGAAAGATGACATCCCCGGTGCTGAAAGTGGGGAAAGACCGAAATCCTGGTGGGGCTGTGCCACATGCTGCTGCTCCAGCACTGGGACTGAGGCTTGGAAGTGAGGTGGTGGTGGATTGCATGATGCCATCAGCCCCAGGGTTTTGCTTCTTCCACTTGGTCCTGCGGTTCTGGAACCAGATCTTAACCTGTGTCTCAGTGAGGCTGAGTGACAGAGCCAGGTTCAGTCTTTCACATACAGACAGGTAACGCGTGGCACGGAACTTGTTTTCCAGAGCCACCAGTTGCTCATAGGTGAAGGCAGTCCTGGCACGGCGGGGCCTGGTGCAGCCGTGATCCGGCCTGCGGCGGCGGGAGCGTGATGGTTCTGTCGCGCTGCTGCTGCTTTCTCCATCAATAGCTTCCCCATCCTCACTGGGAGACAAGCAAGACTGGATGGTGCTGAGAGCTGCAGCTGAGTCAGCTTCATGTGTGGGATGGGGTGTGAAATATTGTTGGGAGTCATCCACGGTGTGTTCGCCTGAAAATAATACAAAAACAGCATTAGAAAAACTCCTGTAAACTGACAAACATTTGCAAACAAAATCAAAAATATTCAGTAATTCAATGTTAAAATGAGTAATACAGTGCTGAAATCAGTGCAATCTGTACAACATTGCTGCAGTCACTAATACAATGCTGAAATCAGCACATTGCAGAATTCAGTAATTACAAGGTTGGAATAAAGTACAGCACTGCTGAAATCTGTAGAAAATGCTGAATTCAGTACACCAGTGCTGAATACAATATATAGTCTTTAGTAACCCAATGCTGAAATTGGTACAGCAGTGCTAAATTCAATACACAGTGAATACTAATACAAGAGTTGAATACAATGTTGAAATCATTACAGAAGTGCTGAAATCAGTAATACCTTGTGGAAATCTGTACAACAGTGCTGAAATCAGTACAGCAGTGCTGAATACAAAACACAGTGACTTTAGCAATACAATGCTGAAATCAGTACAGAGTTGAAACTAACAACACACAAGGGCAGAAATTGTGACAGATTGTCTGCTATCAGTGCAGATGTGCTGGATATGTTGACATCAGTACAATTGAGAGTAAACCCCATAACTGTAGAGGGACTAAAATCAAAGGACTGGACAGAGAGTGCTGAAATCACTACAGCTGCTGAAACCATTTTTTTACTTTCTAAACAGTATTTAAAAGTAAAATCCCCCAACACTCCAACCCCCCACCTCCACAGACACACACACACACACACAGACACACACACACACACCAACACGCCCCTACCCCCCCACCCCCCTCACTCTGCTGTGTTCAGTGGTGAGACCCCCCCAAGTTCAATTTGCGGAATTCGGAGCTGGCCCGAGTCAGGCTGGGGCAGATATAGATCGGGAGTTATGTGTGTGGAACGAGGCGAGGGTTAAGAAGGGGGACTTGGGTGGATTCGGCTATAATCCCTTAATAATTTATAAATCACAAATCGCTTCAAATGTCATGTTGCGGAAAGAAATCCCGGTTAAATCCAGCTCCAGCGCCTACCCGTGACGTGCTAATAGAGTTTCATATTTGTCGGCAAATCGATAAATGTCATCTATTTAAAGGGAAGTTTTAATCGAGCGATATTTGGCATCAGACATGGAAGGGGTTTGAAGTTTGTACCTGCAAGGTGCTGCAGGGAGATATGCAGCATCCAGTAATGGGATATCGATCAAAGGCAGCGCAGGCATCCTCAATGGGACCATTTAAACAATTATCTGTCCTTACTGCCCCGTGCCAATCACACTGCAAGCCTTTGTGATGGCTGAGGGGACACACAGCCTTAGAAATTAAGAGAAGGTCAAATAAAGACCACTTCTAATAGTTCAATATTTCTTAATATATAAATGTCGGCTTTTTTTTTTCGGTGTTTTTTTTTTTGTTTGTTTTGTTTTGTTTTTTTCCTTCATTTATTTTTTGGTTGATTTTTATTTATTTAGTTATTTATTTATTTATTTATTGGTGTTTTTGGCATTTTTATGTTTCCATACATGACTATATTATAATATATATATATATATATATATATATATAAAATTTACTTAAAATATGTAAATTAAATTACTTAACAAATGTAAACCCAACACACACACACACACAGACACACACACACACACACACACACACACACACACACACACACACACACACACACACACACACACACACACACACACACACAGTGTCGGATCCCATGGATGTTTTCTTACCTGGACCCTCATTAACAGATGAAGCATCTGTAGGAGCGTCTCCTCCTCTCCCACTCGGTGTTTCCTCCACGTTCCCACACTCTCCTCCAAATCCCGACTCTCCGCTTTGTTTCGCAACTCCGTCCAGTTTCTTACGCGTGAACTTTGTAGGATCCAGTATGTCGATAATAGAAAAGGAAATTCTGTGACTGGCGGGTGTTTTCTCTCCTGCCTCCTCATACTCCAACATCTTCAGTCCTAAAGGCTTCCCCGAAGACCCCGGGGGACCTGAGGGGAGAACAGTCTAGCGCGTCTCGGTCGGTCTTTATCCCGCTGCTCCAGCTGCTGCTGCGCGTGCAGATGTGCGCGGGGTTCAGGGCTGCGCTCTTTAACTCCGCAGGTTCGAAGAGCCGCGCTCTCCCACAACCACGTGACCGCTTCAGTAAACACCAGCTCATCACAGCGCGAGCCGCAGGTGGCAGAGCGCGCGCACACCGCGGCACCAGAGCAGCCCACCGACAAGCAACCCCAAAAAGGTCATCAGAAGAAATCAGACAGAAAGCAAAGTACAGCAGCAGAAATGGAGAGATCAGAATTCCCAAATGCAATGGAGAGCAGAGCTGCAGGGGTTTGTTAGCCGAAACCAAAGGGTGATGAGGAACCTATATGATACAATTCAGCATGAAATGCTAATTTCATTTCATTTCAAATCAATGTTTATCACCTGAAAGTTAGTGGAGGTCAATATAACACCTTATTTTTGAATTCTGTAAATCTGCTCGGTGACAACACCAGTTTGAATGTTGAAAGATTGCCTGAACGTAAATATATTGAGCAATACAAAGTATAAGACATGAAATGGAAATCAGTATTCAGGAATAGAAATCTAATGGAACTCAACGTTTGGTAACTATTGGGCAACAAACATAAATAAATTAATTAATTTAAAAAACCAAATGGAGATCATCTCAAACTAATCACAAATCAATTGGAGATCAAGGTCAATGGAGATCAATGTGTAAAATAAATAAATAATAATAAAAAAAAAAAACAACATCAATACAGCAATGAAACCAAATGGTGAACTGATTGGTCATAGATGCCCAATACAGATATAATACCAAATACCAAAATGTTAAACTAAATGAAGGTAACAGAGATCAAATGAAGATAATGAAATAATACATATCAAATTGAGAGGCCTAGTAATGGAATCTGAATGAAGATCAGTAGAGTTTCTGCTGTAAATACCAAAAGGAGACAAATATTTGGTAATAGATACTAATAGATACCAAATTTGTCAGTTGATGATGCAATAAATAGGTTCAGGAATATAAACCATGATGAAACAAAATGAAAATCATTTTTCAGAAACAGAAAATAGAAATTGGTCAGTGAGACCAAAGAAATCAAAGAGAAGTCCAGGTCTGGCAAGAACAAATGAAGGTCAACATAATGTAAACCAACTTTTTGGCAGTAGATACTAAAAGGAGATACAAATATTTGGTAATAGATACCAAACTGATATATAATATATAGAATTCAGCATTGCTGTGCTTATTCTTCTTATTCTTAGTCACTTAGTCTTAATCATACAGCATAATGTATATAATAATGTATATTTTTCAAGAAAGACTATATTTGAAATGTGCTACTTATTATTTATCAACTGTTATATAACTGCTATAAAAGAAGTGTAGAAATATCACACCTTTAGAAATGTTTTCTAATACTTCCATTTTGTCATCTACTGAAATTGCTATTAATCAGCCTGTCTGTCTACAGTTATGATCATATGTTAATGTGTCATGGTTGAATGCAAGCCTGGTAGAGGATGATAGCTGCTACAATTTGGATCAATACGCTCAGCGGGTGTCCAGCACTGATAAAAGTGGCCCACAATGCATGGTCACACTAAAGGGGCTTTACCATTAAACCATTAGTGTGACCGTCTGATTAGGTAGCTCACTTACTACACTTCTTTAACCCAATGTCAGACATATTTTCACCTTAAATGGCTTTTTCATCAATCTGGAGAACAATTTTAATGATAAAGTGTGGGACAGTCTGAGGCTGCTACAGTAGATAAATACCAGCCAAGATGTTGTTCTAGTACTGACTGCTGACAGGTCTATTAATCATTGATTCAGTATTGATCTGATTTTAAGTTGCCATTAAATTTTAGAAGCTACAAGCCTCAGGGAGAAGTATTGCTAATATTTCTAACATGGTTTATAAATCATCTGTAAAAGGATAGGGAATAGAACGACAACAGATGCAGACAGAGAACTGAAACCCTAAAAAGAGGAACAAATCCTTAACATACATATACAAAATTCATCTATAAGCAGTCAGTCTGAATCTGCCTTGGTTGCTGTGTCCCAGACTTTGAGAGAACAACAGGATTTTGGATCATTTCCATTGTTTATCTTGCCTGAAATGTTCATAAAACACAAATAACAGCAAATGGTGACAATACGTTGTATCTTCAAAATGGCAGATTTACAGAAAGAAAAAAAATCTTAATTTCTAATAAAGGTCAGTGTAACAAGATTCCATTCCAATTCATTTTGGACAATGTCTTGGTCCATTAAATGTGAAACTCTAATACAATAAAAAAAACTTGCCAGATTCAAATGATTTCAAAAAGTTAAAATTGTAAAAACAGAGATACAAGAATTTTGTGGGATGACCACAATATACTTTATGATGCCATCTACAGAGCTCAGGCCCCATGTGGAGTATAATGTGGAGTAGAATGCCTCCTAATTCCTTCCTACTTCACTGAGCATGTCATTTCCTCCTATTGCTCTTGCTTTATGGCTCAAACCCCATCTCCATTCCCAAGTCTTTATGTCCTGCCCTGTTTTCCAGTAGTAGGCAACCCACAGTGTATGTTTCTTACTTTTCACATGGTCAAACATCAGCTTCTGTCTGTCCCCACTGAGGCCACTGTTTGCCTTCATTAGCATGTGTAAACCCAGTAAATGAGTGAATTCCATATGAATGAGCTCTTACTGGTGGTTTACAACTTCCTCTCTGCAGCTCACACTGCGTACACATGTGTTTACACAGGGCCAGGACACAAAAGTGTGTCACAGTGACAATGCCGGTGCAGGTACCCATGGTACAAAAGTTACAAGGGGAAAGGAGGGCTACTAAAAAGAGCAGCAGATGTCGGGGGCAGTTATGTCTACAGACAGACACTGTAGGCAAGGGAGATCAGAAGGTGCTCACAGTCAGGGAGCATGCTGCCTGAAGAAGGTGCACACTTATGGACAAGCTGCCCCCCCGTTTCTGCATTACCACCTCAAAAAGCAATAAAATCCTCAGGATACCAGGAAGACAAAGTAGGAGTAGACAAATAAACAGTGGATAATCTGTATAATTGCAGGAGTCACGTCGCTGGGTGGAGTTCTATTCACAGACTGAACTGTTCCCTTTGTTGGCCCCATTCCTGGACAAAAGATACGTCTGATGTCTCTTGACCCTCTTCCTTTCTTTAGTTCTAATAAAAGACATCTTCCCACTGGGATTTTTGCCCATTCCTCAAGGCAAAACTGTTCCACTGGTGAACAGTAATCTTCAAGTCTGACCATAGGTTCTCAATTGGATTAAGGTCTGGGCTTTCACATTAAATCACTTGACAGTTACTTTAGCAGTATGCTTTGGGTCACTGTCCTGTTGGAAGGTGAACCTGCATCCCAGGCTTATATTACTGACTGACCAAAACAGGTTTTGCTCAAGAATATCCCTGCATTCATCACCATCCATCTTCCCCCTAGACTCAAACCACTTTTCAAGTCCATTTTGCTGAAAACCATCCACACATGATGATACCACCACCATGTTGGTGTTCATGGGGTGATGAGGTGTTATTCTTGTGTCAGAAATGGTGTTTTCCTTTATGGCTGACAATTTTAATTTTGGTCTCATCTGACCAGAGCACCTTCATCTGTACATTTGTGGAGTCTCCTACGTGCCTTTGGGCAAACTCAAAATGAGCCTTCATATTTTTGTCTGTAAGTAAAGGCTTTTTCTGTCCCCTCTTCCACAAAGCCCAGCTCTATGGAATGCATGGCTTATTGTGGTTGTATGGACAGATACCGGCCCTTTCTTGGCAGATTTGATTTGTGTTACTGTATACTGACAGATCATGTGACACATTGCATACAGGTGCCCTTTTTTTCATTTATACTCTTTTAGAGTATTTTGTGCAGATGCATCACATACAATTCAGATAAAAATAAAACATTTAAATATGGTTATATATTATCAGGCACAAACTGCCAAAATATTAAAAAGAAACAAGTAACTATTAGAAAATATATTTTTAATATTATATTTGACACATCACCTGCACCAACATTTCCTTCTTCAGTGGGCTTACACCAGGGCTGCCAATCTTTTGCCAAAATGTTTGTGTGGATGCAGGCTTTAGTTTCAGCCGAACATTAGTATTTTGACCCATTGGAACTATAAGGTTCTGTCTGTTTTCTGAGAAGTTTTGTGATGTTGAGTCTTAAATTCTATTAGTAATACTTACATATGGAGCTTGAAACTCTGTTTTCTAGATAAAGAGTCCACAACAAATACAACAAACACCTCAAAGTTATGAAACTGTCACCAAATAAGAATATGTAAATAACTCTGTTTTGTTTTAAAAATAAAAAGTCTGATAGAACCTTATAGTACCAAGGGATCAATATGACACTTTTTTTTTACAGTGCATTAGTCCTGCTTGATTTCTGCTGGATTTCAATTTTTGCATATGTCACACTTGACACATACTCAAACAGAATTTAATATAAGACTAGACCTAAAAAGAACATTCAAAGTTTATCCGTATAGAGCTTTTTACAATAAAGTCGTTGTCAGCTTTACAGAAATCCAGGTCCAAGCCTCAATCGAACAAGCCAGCAACAGTGCAAGGAAAAACTCCCTCAGGCTAGGAGGAAGAAACCTTGAGAGGGACCAAGGCTCAATAGAGAATCCCATCCTCTGGTCGACACCAGAGAGCACAGACAGTCAGATGCAAGCTTAGTGTTAGTATGGAAGTCCATGCAGGTTTAGAATCCTAAGCTGGCAGTAGAGTCTCAGATGTGTGTGGGATGAGTAGACATCTGGGTAGAATCATTTGGCTTCACAAGAGGGCCAATATCAGCCAACATTTATAAGTAGGATGGAAGGCTTCAGAAAGCAGTATGTCACAACTCAAAAATCAACAGACATAAAAACAAAATTCTATGGTTCTGGTTCTCCAGTTATCACTTAGAACACAGACACAGAACACAACACTGTTGAATCATGTATGTGCTCCAGTCAGAGCCTTGAACCTCATCGAGATACTGTGGCAGGACTTTAAAAAGACAGTCCATTCTCACTCTCCAATCTGCCTTAAATTTAATGGGTCAAAACACCTCCACAGTCATGTGAGAAACTGAACTCCACCTTCACCTATCCACCTATTGAATGGAATTTACAGACAAAGGTTGTGCAGTTTGAAACAGATTATTTCATTAATTAAACAATGAATTGTTGTTTTGTCATTGTTTAAGGTTTGGAAACCAGTTAGAATGAGCAGTATGTAAACACAGGAAATCAGGGGGGACATTTTATTCTATATTATTTTATTCTTATTCTATTCATTCTAATTTTTTTTACATTTGTATTAATAATTCTTTAAAGACTGACTACAACTGATTGACTGAAAGCAAGAGTGCTTCAGCTTATTTGGACTGAAAACATGTAGCCCCATTGACCCTTCACAGATAAAATCAGTTTGAACTGTTAATGACTCTTGGTTAGTTAGTGCAGTCCTTAGAAATAATATTTACTGGAAATCTTTAATATTGTATGGACTTCATCATACAATCTTCATATTTACACTTCCCATTTCTTCACTTACAAATATAATGATTCTGTGAATCAGTCAATTAATTGAAGTGGTTGTTTCAAAGTGCAGCATTGCTGAAAAGAATCTTTTTTGAACCTTTTTTGCCAAAGCAACTGTGTGTAAGTGCGCATTTAAAATAGTATTTAATATATTTATTAAGAAGTCTGATTACAGATTACGGAACCATGAAATACTGCCAGTTCATTGAATTGTTTTGTACATGTAGAGAGACTTTGATAGTTCAGAGTTCTCTGCAGCTCTCTGCTGGATGTGAGTTATGTTTTAGGTCATTGAGACGAGTGCAAGGTCAGTTGCATTGCCCCGTAATTGTCCTAGCAGCTCTACCTGCTCAGCAGTGGCCATAATGAGGGCTCTCTGCTGCGTCCGGGATGGGTGAGCGCGTCTGCCAGATGCTGACATGGAGCAGATGTGGGAAGTTGCTGGACGATTTGTTAAGAGGCCACATCATTGCAGGAGAGGGTAATCATGCCCAAAGATGTACTCAGTAACAATCATCACTTTTACCCACACACACACACACACACACAGACGCACACACACAGCTTGCAGAGTGCCACCTATTCTAGTGAAGAGACACAAGCATGGGTAGATGCCCTCTAGTGGTTCTGGTGGAGGTAGAATATTAATACACATACATCACTTAAGGGAGTAAGAGGGACTAAAATTAAATCAACATTTACAGTAATCATTGATGATACGTGTGACCAACTTAAATAATAAGGCCATGATATTCAATTTACAGCTCAACACCATTGCTGTTGTTATAAACCCTTATGTTTCCTATTTATTGCTGAATGAGCAACTTTGTTTGACAAGTTTTACAGAGGAGAACTAGACAAGACCAGGACTTCTGGAATAATGTGCTTTTGACTGACCTTGTCATTCAATTTTAACTTCGGTTTCTTTTTCTGATGAAGGGTTCATGTACATTCACATTAGCTTTGACAAGAGATACCTGTAGGTCATGTGATTGTTGGAAACTTCTGTACACAGATCTGACTTGTTGCTAGTTGTTTCACTTGTAAACTATTTTGGACAGGGGAATGGATGATTTCTAATTATTTTGAGATCATTTTAAACCCCTTCCCAGATGTATTCCCAGGAATCCTCAATGTTCTTTCTGAAGGCATCAGAAAGCTCTTTGGACCTCACCATATTGATAATAATGACAACAACAATCAAGAGCAAACCAAACCAATGTTTCAGTCCAGAGCCTAGAGTCAAGGTTGGACTGTCCTATGAATACTCCTTTTTAGTAGCCCATTGATGAGTTGTGCTGCACCTGATTTCTAATTGTCCACACAAGAAAATTACATTTTACAAATTATTTTCAAAACAACATAACTTTGGTTATATATGTATCCTCCATCTCACACTAGACTGGTATCCCGTTTATAAACATTACTGGTTGTACAAGCAGCCAGTGGACAGAAACGCTCTATTAGCACAGCTAATTTTACAGTTTTTATACACACAGTACATCAACATTGCATTAATGTATGTATAGTGTATGTATAGCGTACATTCATTGCTTTTCACTCACCCTTACATGTGATGTGAAAAACCTACATTTTGATTTGATTTGAGTCAACTGCTATAATCAACAAACATTTTGCACAAGCTTTTGTTTGCAAATTCCCTTTGCAAGGCAAAAGGAAACAATGGCAAGGAAATACTCACTCAGAGCTGGAGGAAGAAACCTAGGGAGGAACCAGGCTCACAAGGGGAGTCCCTTCCTCCTCTGGTTAATCTACTCATACATTATTAATAAGGGGAGACTGGACCACCACGTCTGCTGTAATGCTCAAATATACTGCAGTAATGATGATGGTGGTCATAATAGTAACAGTAGCAGATAATTAGGATCCAGGTAAATTTCTACACAGTAAGGGATGGCAGGTGAGCAACTAGTCCAAGACAGGGTGGTTTTCACAAGTGCTTTCTACTGTGAACACTTACTTGCATCTCTGTGTTGAAACACAAACTTATCTATATTGATAAAATGAAGTTCTAAAGGCCATACATTTAAATATGCTATGAAGTTTTTCCACATGAATGGTTCATCATAAAATGTTCCATAATATCACAGGCTGCCTGACTTTTCAAGCAGTGTTAAAAAAAAATGATAAGCTTTTCGTAAGGCAGTGGGACATTGTGGAGCATTCTGTCCTTCACTATATCTCCACTAATATTTCTAAACTGACAATGCTTTGAGGAAGGCCTGAACTCCTTTCAACTTCTGTCAAACCACAGAATTTCCACATTCAGGACTTGTGTCAGGTGCTTACAGACACATGGCCCTAAATGCATTTGCAGGTGCACACATTCCTTGGCTGAAGTCAATCCTGACAACAGAGGTTATACAGAGTGAACATGCATATTAAGGGTTCCAGATTAGAGCATCATCTAATGGCCACATCTCTGAACATTTCAGTGTGTTCTGTTTGCATGGACATGAGCCGCTTTAACACACACACACACACACACATTTGCACCTATGTGGGAACTTGGGATGCGGGCCACAGCAGATGTGAGGTTCTGTCAGTCAATGCTGGCATTAATTGCTCATTGTTCTCAGAAGGTCGTGTCATAATTCATTAACGCTTAACGAGTCCCCCTGGTGCCACCTGCATGCCTTCCCTCGATTGCCCGTTAAATTACGAGCGACTCTCACACTCCCCGCATCCAACAATGAAGATGTATTCTCCACGTAAAGGAGAGAGCTATTAGTTACATTATTTAAATAGTCCACTTTAAAGCCAGTGGGAGGCTAACTTCATGAAGGGCAATTAAGCACTCACCATAATTGATAATTCATCCTCTTCACAATTAGAAAATATAAATAGTGTGTCTGGGATTAATGGTTATGGGTGTTTAGAGGAAGCGAGGCATGGGCAGAACTGGCCGAGCATGGCTGATTGAGAGAAAGGAGGCAGAGCGGGATTCATCTCTATTTGGGAGGAAACAGATTTTGTTTGTCCCTTTAACACATACTGCTTCACCCTCTGCTACTCTGCCTGTGATGCTGTAGAGTCAGAAAACTAGAAGTTGTCTTGAAATGCTTGAATGTTATGTCCATTTGAGTATGAAGTGTTGAGTTCTCACAGCTATATATATATATATATATAAAACCATTGGCTTTCCTAAAGAATCTCTGAACGTTACATAAGAGTGTGCCAGTACGTGCTAATAAATGGTACACTCAAAACTGAGTAAAACATTTTACCTCTATAGCTGAAATTCTTAGATCTGTGATTATGTACAGTATACACATTCATCAGATCAACACAGTACTACTATGTAGGACTATAATTGTAGGCTGCAGGCCATCTGTTTCTCTGCATGGTTTGTTAGCTTCCTTTCACCCTGATCTTCAATGGTCAGGACCCCCAGGACCAACACAGAGCAGGTATTTTGTTAGTGCAGCACTGCTGTAACCCTTACATAGTGGTGGTATGTTATTGTGTATTGCACTGGTATGAGTGGATCTGACAGCAGTGCTGCTGAAGTGTTTAAAAACGATGTCCACTCTATTAGTCACTCCTTGTGACCAATACTTGCTGGTCAAGCTTCTACAGTCGATGTAAAGTCATAGATAGAAGGTCATCTGTTTCTGCAGTTTGTGTTGGTCATCCTCTAGTTTTTCATCAGTGCTCACAGTATGTTGCCCACAGGACACTGTTGGCTGGATATTTCTGGTTTGTGGAATATCAATCCAGCAGTGACACTGAGGGGTTTAAACACTCCATTAGCACTACTGTGTCTGCTCTTTGGTGCTCATATTGAGTCCTGATCATTAAAGATCAGGATGAAAGAAGGATAAGTATGCAGAAAACAGATGGACTACAGTCTAATTATAGGGCTACAATAACCTCCTGTATGATAAGAGGAATTTGTGTAGGGCTGGCAGTATTTTTGCAGTAATTCCAGTTCATACAGTAACTAGAGTAGGTTGTTTAACATGTACCACAGTAAAATTCATGATTCTTGTAGGTTTAATGTATAAACTTCATATTTAAACAACTTTACAGGAGATGAAACAGCACTGGTGTATATTATTTGTATATTATTTGTGAGTGAAAATGTGCAACATTAGCAAATTTGAGGCAGTACATCATGAAGATGTAAATGGATTTTAGTACATACCGTATACAGTATAAGAGATAAATACATATGTAGTAAGTTAGTAAATAAGTATATAGATGTGAGTCATGAAATTCCATGTTTTTTGGTGTGTTTATGATTTATTTAAAAAAGTAAAGCATTGCGTGTAATATATATATATATATGTGTGTGTGTGTGTGTGTGTGTGTGTGTGTGTGTGTGTGTGTGTGTGTGTGTGTGTGTGACATTTGAAGCACCATTGGTGATTTATTCAAACTCAAAATTAAATATTCTAATAATTTGAAAAAATGGATTTATGCTGCTCTAAAGGTTTGAAATGTTTCACAAATATAAATACAAAAAAATGACAGTTTAGCTTTCTGAATTAAATTATGAACACCAATGAACAAAATTCTAGTTCCTTGAAATGCACTAATAGAAGTCTTGGTTTGCACACTATTGAAGACTTTAGATTTTGCTAGTGTCGTGTGTTGCGTTCCCTCTCCTGACTGGCTTTGAGCTTCACCCAGTACCTGTGACATTCTCAGTGTTTACTGCACAGCCTCATCTAATACATCAGCTTCAGCACAAATAAATACAAAAATTACAATTTCATTCAAAAAGGTAGTCACATTTTATACTCAATACATGTAAAGTGACATTTCAAGTGTTTTACTGTTGATCAGTTTGGCTTACAGCTCATGAAAATAATGAATCCAGAATTTTAATTTAGAGTTTGAATAAATTACTAATCAGGCAATATCAACATTTACAGCAAAAACAGTAGGAATGTCAATTTTGTGTAGTAAGTGTAGTATTTTTCAATTATCTGTACCTTGCTCTGAAGAATATCAACAGAAATCAGTGTATTTGCCCACAGTAGTCACTTGCCTTTCATTTGCTTCTAAAATTAGCTACACTATACACCTCTCTAATTGGCCTCTCTTAAATGGATAGGCCACAGCATGTACTACGTGCAGTGCTGTAAGTCCATCTGCTACATAAAAGTCAAACATGAATGCTAAGCATCACACTTCAGAATATAACATAAGGCAAAAGCATTCCCCAAATCCCCAGGATAATACCCCACTCTCTATTTCTCTATAAAGCAGACGTATTGCACACATGTACAGCATAGTAACCCAAAGATGTCTGTTGTAATGCAAATGGCTTTGGAACATACACATTCATTGGTACTTTTCTGCAGATGTTGAGGTACAGTCGTGGCATGATTGTGCACTGTGTTTAGACAGTAGTTGTTGTGCAGGGCTCCTGTAGCTCTGCTCTCTAATGACTGCAGTATAATTGCTATAGTGAAAGCTGGATCAGTGAAACCATGCTAATCAATAAAGTCTTCATCAGCCATTTCCCCCTGCGATTCCCCCTTATTCCTAACCTAATTGCTCTTTTTCATCCTACATGTTTTTTTGTTTTTTTACCATGAGCAAGGTGTGCATGTGTGTGTGTGAGAGAGACTAGAAGACATGTTTCATTTAAACTCTATATGTACCTCTATAGCTTCAGCCCTGTGTGATTGGAAAATACTAGCATGACTATAAGATCCTATGATACACTCTATGTCCAAATATATTTTGATACCCCTTGAAATGAATGCATTCACCTACTTTAAGTTGCACCCATTGCAGAAACAGATGTGCAAATGCACACAGCTTGTCTAAATGTGTGAAGGACGGATACAGTTAATCTGTGCTTACACCATTGGGAAGATCAGATTGTTATCTGGCTCCCACATACTGACCTGTGGTCTTAAGGTAACCAGTGACAGAAGAGAGTCACCAGAGGCAGGTCTGCTTTGAGAGCACAGACAGGGAGGTATTGTGTGAATCGGCTAGTGAGGACATTAACAAGAAGACAGAATGCATCACTGACTACATCAACTTCTGCACATATTATTGTTCCAGTCAAGCAGGTGTATTTTTCCCCCCAACAACAAACCATGGATCACCAAGGACCTGAAAAAGCAGTTAAACAAGAAACAGGCCTTCAGATTTTCAGACAATATTCTACTAAGGTCTGTGCAGAAGGAGCTGAAGGTAAGACTAAAGCAAAGTAAGGAGACCTACAGAAGAAAGCTGGAGGCAAAACTTAACAATGCAATCTATGGTGGGGCTGGAATGAAGAAAATCACTGGCATCAATGCTAAACCACAAACAGTGGGGAACAGTTTGGACACTGCCAACAAGCTTAATGTGTTTAACAGGTTCAGCATGTCATCACCCACCCCTACCTCCAGTAGCAGTAGCCCTTCTTCCTCACCACCGCTGCTGCCTCCACACTCCTATCCCCCCCCCCCCCCCCCCCCAGCCATTTTCCAAAGACCCCCATCCCCCGCTAGATGTGACAACCATCCAAGTGAGGAAACACTTAAACTGGGCAAGGCGGCCAGACCAGATGGAATCAGCCCAAGAGTACTTACTGAGGGTCTGTGCCACTCAACTGAGTGTGATTATTCAGTGTTTCTTTAACCTGAGTCTGAAGCTAGAGCAAATGCTTCTATTCCAAAGAAGCAATCTGTCTTTTCTCTCAATGACTTCAGACAAGTTGCCCTCACATCCCATGTCATGAAGGTGCTGGGAAGACTGGTGCTGCTACACCTCAGATCTCAGGTCAGCTTGTTTTTGGACCCCCTGCAGTTTGCTCATCAACAGCAGTTTTGTGTGGATGATGTAATAATCTACCTCCTGCAGAAGGCACACTCCCATTAGGACCAGAACACCACCACAACACCACAGTGAGAATCACTTTACATAACTTGCGTATTAATTTAATTTATATTGCTTTTGTTGGAGTAACTGTCTCTACTGTCCAGAGAAGATTTTTTGTGGATCATTAACGTAAGAATTTGGATGCATTCAGCGACAAGAGCATTAGTGAGATTAGGATGTTGGATGAAACCACACCTCATTTCCAACTCCCCAACTCATCCCAAAACTATCGCATGCAGCAGCACATTTCCAAAGAGCACAGTTCCACTGCTCGATATTTCAGTACTGGGGGCTCTCTAGTGCACACCTAGCATCAGGCATGGTGCCAGTCTGAGGTGAGACTCCTATGCTATTGGCATTGCAGTTGGTAGTGTATTTGCACATCTGTGTCAGCCATAGGTGCAACTTAAAACAGATTTGTTCATTAAAAATATTGATATAAATGAATATTGCTGTACAAATATTGATATTTCCAAAAGATAATCTAACATGTGGTATTGAGAGAGATGTTCATATAACATCCTAGGTTACAGAGTGGTAGACTAGAAGATTTAGCATGGGTCAGTATGACAGCATAACCCTCCTCACCTTGGTTTGAATGCATGGTTCACACACAGCAGCTCTCATCGTATGTTCTGGCATAGAGAGAATTATGGGTCAATTAAGCCTCAGACAGAGAGATGACCATCAATGTTCCACCCCCATCCCACGAGAAGTTGACCTTTGTGATTTTTCTTGCAAGGAGAGCAGACTCATTGTGTAGGTGTTTGTGTGTGAACACTTTGTGTGTACTTGGTGTGTGTATTATGCCGTGCTAAATGGCCGCTCGTGTGTAGTGATGCTTGCATGACCCATCCTGTCACTCTGGGGCATATGGAGCCGACCGCCCATTTCCCTGGGGAATTAACACCATGCTGATTTACTACCAGTGAAGGGCAATAATCACTAAAGGAGGCCAAATTAGTCCCAATTTCCACTGTGTGTGTGTGTGTGTGTGTGTGTGTGTGTGTGTGTGTGTGTGTGTGTGTGTGTTATGAGCTTGGAGACTACAAACTGAAGGTCAAGGGGAGAAAATCGTGTTTGTGTGTGAATGGAACTATCTGTTAAGGAGATGTGCACTAGTTTCAGAACAATTATGAGGTTGTAGGACATTAGTTTATTTAGACCTAGTATTTGGGCATATTTTATTTAACAGCTCAATCCATGGCAAATTGTACAGCACCCTTCTTTAGAAAATAAGCCCATGTGATGTGTGGTCATTTGCTCTCGTGATGCTGCCGGTGTTTGACTTACAGCCTAATATATTTCATGGTTGTTCTACAGCGAGAACCACTCATCTTCAGTATTAAAACCAATACATCTCAAGGGTGTGATTTTTATCGACATTTCCCATTACCAGCTCTTCATGTTTATAGAGGAAGCCATAAATACCCAGTCCTGTTCAAAATGGTGATGGTTCTCTCTGGTATGAAAAGATCAATTGTCAAATGTGTTGAGTTAGTATCACAGAGGCTGGTGGGTCTGATGCACTGAAAAATAGGATCACCAACTTTCAGAAAAGGGCCTGAATGAAATGTGTCAAAGAAGATGTTTTTGAAGGTCAAAATGGTTGCTGGGTCAATTAAAGCATTTCATGTTCATTTCTTCATGCAATAATG
The DNA here is from genome assembly GCA_034509495.1 of Acestrorhynchus altus. Taxonomy (NCBI): domain Eukaryota; kingdom Metazoa; phylum Chordata; class Actinopteri; order Characiformes; family Acestrorhynchidae; genus Acestrorhynchus; species Acestrorhynchus altus. The sequence continues at coordinate 20,803,362 of CM067506.1, read as the reverse complement.
TAAGCTCACACATACACATTACCAACAGTGAGGTCACACACATACCTGCTCACACCTATGTATTGTTCATGTCCACCTGGGGGTCAAAAGAGTACAAATTGAAATCTCAGAGTATTTACTTACCTGTGTGAGTCCACCTCTGGTTGTAGGAGAAGGGAGATTGGACTTAAGGGCTAAACAGGAAGTAGGTTGAATACGTATAGGCCTTCTTTAATCTAAATGAATTATGAATCTTTTTAATATATGGTAATGATGAATGATGATTGTTGAATGTGATTGTGTGTTGACATTCATCGTATACTGTATTATGAATATTACCTGTGGTGATATTGGTAGAGCCCAGGGGGAGGAGCTACCTGTATGAAACCTCCTCTGAGGTAGAGTAGGTGGGGCAGAGTGAGTAGAGGCACTGGGAAGCTGTAGAGCTGTGTGAAATGACCTGTATGTGATTTTGTAGTCATTGGTCAGACCCACTGTAGTTAGTGGAGGTTTATTGTATCATTCTTTTCTTTTCTTTTTTCTTTCTTTTCCTGTGCATTTGTACATATATAAATATCCGTTCTGCTGAATAAACTGGTGACCTACAGTATAAATTTCTTCTGCCTGCTTGATTTGTCACCCTACACTCCCCATGAAGTGGACTTCAACTCCTATAGTTAAAGTAAACAACTTCATTACACTTCATTATGTAATGTTGACAGATTTCATGCAAACATGCTAAATGATTGTGAGCTGCAGTTTTTCAATCAGCTGAGCAAAGAAAGTATTGAACAAATGCAGAGAGAATGTATTTTGAAGGGCCAGGGTCTTGTAGTATGATAACTACAAGCTATTAGAACAATTTTTATTTTATAAAGACCCTGAACTCAACAGCCCATGCAGTGCATATTGATGCTGTCTCACAAAAACTCCACATTTCTGGAATAACTGACAACAAGAGGACAGTGGACCACTGGCTTAGCACTGTATTTTCTGGGTGGTCCACGGTTAAGTAGAATATTAGACAAAATGGCACTTTCATCTCTCGTTTTCCATTAACAGTCAATTTACAATTTACTTCAGGAAGTGTGTGTGTTGCACAGCTCCAGGTTTCTAGGGTTGTGGGTACAAATCCCTGCTTGGGTCACTGTCTGGTGGGAGTTCCCAAAAAATGTGCATGGTAGGTGAATTGGTCACGTTAAATTGTCCGTAGGTGTGTGTGGTACCCTGCGATGGACTAGCGCCCTGTCCAGGGGGTATTCCTGCCTTATGCCCCATGAGTCCAGGTGGGATCTGGATCAACTGTGACTCCATTCACAAAGCGGAAAAGATAAGGACTGACTATTTTACACATCAAATATCATTTATGGTTTATGACCATCCAGCTCAAATATATCTGGATATGTTTTTTTATTATTATTTTTTGTCCATATCATCCAGCCCTAATTTGATTATCACGTGACTATCTTAAGGAGGTCCAGCACTGGCAAACAATCACCTTATCAAGCACATATTTTTTCTAAAAAATAAATTAAAAAAATGGAGCTAGAAGGGGGCAGTGGGAGATAAACCTGTTGGAAAGTGGGAGTGAAAAACAACCTGTTAAAACGCTCTTTAATTAGCAGTGTTTGTGACGTCATATGCATGCCTGCCTATTCAGACTTTCGACTCTGACGTCACACTGAGATGATGATGTTATTAAGAATCTGAATAAACAAGTATAAACATTAGTTGTGTAGATGTTTCCATTTAAATGAAGCCTAATCAAATAAACAGGGCAGGGGCCCTTTAAGGGTGTGTATGGTCTATATCCGTATTGTATAGACTAAGCCAGGCTGAATGCTTGGGTGTAAAAGAGCTACTCATCTGTAAAGGTGATTAAACCAGGCTTTCTGTCATTTGTCCACCACCTGGCAGAGGACGGTTCACCTCCTGTCCGACAAACGCGACCACATTCCTGGACAGGCGGTGTGGAGAGCGGGGGTTCAGAGGGAGCCGCAGCCAATCAGCACACGGTTTCAATGCCTAACTAAGAAAAGCGTCCAATAACGCAAGCCGACCTTCAGCGTTGCGTTGCCAGGAGAGGAGAGGAGGAGAGAAACACAGACACGGCGGTTGCTTCAGGCCGGTCCCGCGGCTTAACCCCCTCCTCAACATAGCTCCTGCACAGCTCCTCAATTCGTTTTCATGCTGGTGACAAAACGAGGACATTTTACAGGTAAATGGTGGTGGTGTGTTTTTTCGCTGGGTGGCGCTCGCGCTGGGGGGCTTCAGTGTGACAATAAGAGCAGCGCGCTCTTAAGACTTTTCTTCATTCTGGTTCAGTCCGTTAAATTAGAGTCTGTGTCCTTCACGTGTGGAGTGGGAAAATGTGGGGTAATCGATACACCTGAACAAACCTCATGTAGGTGACAGATTTGTGTGTCAGCACATTTAGAATACTCGCCCCTTCTGGGACAGCCCTGGTCTGGAGGTCCGGGAACCAGCCCTGTGACTGGAAGGTTGCCGGTTGATTCCCTGAACTGGCAGCATTGATTAAAGTGGCCTTTTGTGCACAAGGCACTAGACTCCCCAGCTGCTCCCCAGGCACCATGGCAACGTGGATAGGGCTGCCCACCGCTGCCCCCTAGTGTGTGAAATCACTAGTGTAAATGAGTGTGGGTTTCACTGTGTGGATGGGATAAATGTAGAAGTAGTTTGACCAGAGGAGGGGTCCCCCTTGTGAGCCTGGAGTTCTTCCTCCTGCTCTGAAGTTTTTCTTTCCCACTGTCGCCCTTTGGATCAGCAGGGAGTTTCTGTCTTTATCCTTGGTTCATGTGTTGTTCACCTTTTTATTTTTTTTATTTCTGTAAAGCTGCTCTGTGGTGACATCAGTTGTAAAAAGTGCTGTACAAATAAATTCGATTTGATTTGATAAGTGCAGAGGAAAAATTGCTCTGTGTGCAACATCTATGTGCATGTTTACATTGTCTATGTTTATATCTAGTCTCAATGGATCATTGTAAAAATATTTTCGAGATTTGTAATATGAGCAAGGCTACACTGTAACAGTTGTGTAAGTGATACTGAGTAGCATTTGCTTGCAGGTTGGTGGAGGTATGACACTGACGAGGGGCTCCTTTACTTATTCAACTGGAGAAGAGTACAGTGGGGAATGGAAGGAAGGCAAGTTGCTGTATCATGATATCACAAAAGCTTCTTAAAATAATGTCTTCCTTTGTTATTTAATGTTAGTGCCATTCATATTACAAGGTCACATGCAATAGTACAGTTGTGAGTTTTAAAGTAGCCCTCTAGTTCAGTCCATGTGTGTCTGAAATGGCACTTTAAATCATAAGCCAGTTCCCAATTGTCACAGTAAAAGTTGTTTTGTTTTCTCGTGGGCTGTTACATGTTCTAGTTGTATAATTGGGCTGTAAGGTTTAAAAGGTTGAGAATAGGTGAAGAATGTAGTGGGCCGGTAATGCCACATTAAAGCATACATGAAACAAATGTAATATAAGTGAAAGAGGTCAGTCATATTTAAATGATAAACATTATATAAGCATTATTAATAATAACATTGCAGAACTAACACAAGATGAGATCAGTTTAATGTTATCAAGGCAAAAACAATTTTACATTAATAAAAATAGTTTTGTTTTCTTGTGGATCATTATACTTTCTAGTTATAAACAGGTGGAAAAGGTTGAGAACCCTTGATCTAAGACACAACTGGGATTGTTCATTAGATATGAAATATTGGACAAATCAGAGCAACACTATTTTTATACTGAATATTTATAGCCTTGTGCATTAGGATCAGTGAATGCCACAGCTTTTGCCAAAAAGGCTTAATCCTAATTAGCTGGCACACACTGACTTGACAAGATTGTCCTCTCAGAGCTTTAAAGGCTTTCAATGGATTAAAGCTCTTAGCTACAGTAAGGAGTTTTTTGAATATTGTGGTTTGATAATGAAGTCATTTGGTAACCTGAAAAGAGCATACCTTCATAATACCTTACACTACTGCCAACCCCCAATACATTTGATTACACTCTTACTCACTCCTGCCATTCACATCTTTAAATATGTTCTCTTATTGTGCAGGGAAGAGACATGGTGTAGGGCAGCTGAAATTCTCTGATGGTACCTGCTATAAGGGTCACTTTGAGAACGGCCTTTTCCACGGCTGTGGGGTTCTAATGTTTCCTGATGGGTCCAGGTGAGAGAGAGTATGTGATCAGAGTTAAGGTAGCACTGTGACTGAGATTTTCTTTTGTATAAAAAAACTAGATAGACTTGCTCTACGAATGCCATTAATTACTGTTTCTAATCCTAAGGTATGAGGGTGAATTTGCTCAAGGAAAATTCCAAGGCGTTGGAGTTTTCAGCAGGTTTGATGGGATGAAGTTTGAAGGGGAATTCAAAAATGGCCGAGTGGAAGGACATGGTACTTTTTTCAGTGTTCTCAGAATCTACCATAGAAATATTTTTTGTTGATCATATTTTTGTTGATTTTGATAGTGTTGAGGTCTAGAACGCACATGAATTCTTATAAGCCTATGCTAATTAATTACAGTTAATGTGCAGTTTCATCACATCACCCTGTTTTTAATTGATCTGTTTTTATAGTTCTTATTCCTATTGTAGAAATACTGTCTTTTCACAGTTCTTTTTACTTTTGAAAAAGTGCTTCTTTGTGCAGTGTCTGGCCTGAAGCAACATTAGCTGTCATGGTTTTCATTCACAGAACTGTGCCAAATGGGTTGAAAAACATGAACATTTGCATTGCGTATGAATGGGGATATATAAATCTGTGGTGTTGGCTCCTCTTGCAGGGTTGCTGACATTTCCGGATGGTTCCCATGGCATTCCACGCAATGAAGGAGTCTTTTCCAACAACAAGCTGCTGAAAAGGGAAAAGAGCCAGGCGGTAGTGCAGAGAGCCCGGAGCTCGGCCTCCACTGCCCGTGGCCTCACTGTATGACCAGCAGCCCTCAGTGAGGAAACTTTAAACACCCAACACCCCCACCTCAAACTGCTGCTCTCAGATACCCCCACCCCCCAAAAAACTCTACGTGTAAATGCAGTGCAGTTGTAAATGACAAGGAGCAGAAGTGCTTCTGGATCTGTATGTAGAGGGGTTCCCTTGAAGTGTACGTTCCAGAAGACCCTCAGGAATGGATAACAGGGTTTCCCTTCCCTTCTCTCTATCTCTGTTTCTCAGTGCTGCTCTGCCTTGGTTGCCTATGGCTTAGAAAACATCAACAATGGACAAAATTTTAATTGCTGCATAATTGAGAATCATTTCATCTTAGATATGGACAAACCAAAGTCACCATTGACAACATGGGGCTACAGAAATGGTGGAAACGAAGGTTTGTATGTAAAAGGAGTTATGTTGCCTTTGTGAGACTGTGATTGTGCACTTTCTTTATCACTTATTTATTGCATTCGTCATCACTTAATTTATTTTAGTATTGTTTTAAGCACTGTTCACCTTGTGTGAGTCATTTAAGTATATAAAAATATAATTTATGAATGTGTATATATACCTCAGAAAAGTTCTAAACCCAGTGTTGATGATAGAGATAATCACAAATGTATTAGCTGGCTTATTTTGAGCTCATACAGGTGGTCCTTCTGACTGTGTATTCACATGATAATCACCATTATGTGTATCAGACATTTATCTTTATGCACTTTGTGCAGTATTTTTATGATACATGTAATGGCAGTTGTGTAAATAATGATGCTGGATTATAAAAGCATGTACTTAGAAGTGACAGTGTTTGTGATGTTATCATGTAAATACATTGAGGACACCTGAACGTTGGAATGAATATAAACAAACAAATTATGTAATAATTTAAAATTTAATGTTCTTGATATACCATAACACCCACCACTAACAATGTTCATTCTCAGAGATTTTATTTCATTACTTGACTGTATTTACACTGTTTTTACAATGAACAGTTTCCAGGAGAGTAGCTTTACTCATCACTTTATCAAATACTCTGACACCAAAATGTGTATTATCTTGGATATTAACTTGAAAAAAAAAAGAAAACTGGAGTGAAAATGGAGAAAAGTCATTTTTTCCACTTTTAAGGGAAGAAGAATTGTTTCTGTGAAGAATAAAAAGCTTCTATGCGGTGCTTAGTATGTGCGTTTGTTTGAATTGTCCAGAAATTACAGTTCACTCAGTCCTTGTTATGATTTGCTTTGTGAGAAGCTGTCAAAACCACAACACTCACTTATTTACAGGATTAAAGCCTTTATTTATGCTTCATATATCAACTGATCTGTAATACTGTATATTACTTCATGTCAGCTCAACAGCATTTTTAAACAGGACTTGTCAGCCTAGACTTCTCTCATAATTTATGGATGTGATCTCTCTTAAGCCAGGACTCAACTTAATATTTTTTAGTAGACAGTATGAATTTCACCAACCGAGGTCAAGTTACGCCATCTGATGGTCATACTAGCACCCTGCATGCTAAACCAGGTCAAGCCAGTACATTCCTGAAAGACATTACTTCTGTTCTCAGAATGATCTTTAGTTTGTTTAACAGTTTACTTCAGCTCATACTGCTCAAGCAGTCTTTATCACTGTGAAACAAAAGCTTTTTCGATGTGTTCTGCTTAAGCAAACCATGTTTCCGCCAGGCCTGTGGGTGTGCAGTGAAACTTTGATAATCTCACTGATTTGCATTTTTTTAAAGAACGTCACTGAACTTAAGTCTTCTCTCAGTCAGAACAACTGCCAGTATCATTAGCTCTGAACTGTGAGATGACGTTCTGTAGACAAATATACTTTGTCTACAATGCAAAAGGGATCAATATTTACTCTTCCAGTGAGAGAAGAGGATAAGTTTTTATTGTCATTTATTTTATTGTCAGGAGATCTTTTGAACAATGACATTTAATCTTACTCTAAACTAAGGGGCCACCATGCAAGCAGGCCACATGCAGGGGTTACAGTTTGTGATTACTGGTTTGCACACTGTGCCATAGGTCAAGGGAATTTTGTGGCATATTATGAATTTCGAAGCAGCTAGATTTTGAAGAAAGATATAGTGGACCCATGAGACTGGCATATCTGACACAAAATGGTGCCCCTTGATAGTATCAGGAAATCAGTACCAAGGCCTCTTCACAACATCTCCCATTAAATCAGGAACAAAGCTGAAATGCTACCCATGCTCCCTTTGTGTTCTATGAACATTTGCTTTATTAACAAAGCCTGTAAAGATCATAATACAGTTAGGTATTTGAGGTACATTTTGAGTTGAATGCAAAAGAAAACACCTCAAATGCAATTTCAACCATTTAAAATCAGCTTAACTTGACCTTGAAAACAATTAATGGAACATTATAATAGCTTGAGGTCATGTTTTGTTTGGGTTTCCCCAGCACTTCTCTGTTTTGTTTTGGTCCTGTCTCCACCCTTGCTCCTCCCTCTCTTCAGTGCTTACTGGGTGTGTCTCATCTGAAGCCCTGCCCATGTGTAATCCCCAGATGTTTCCAGTCTGTGTCATTCCTCCTTGTACTGTGCATTTGTCTGGTTATATTAGTATTTTGTTTGTTTTGGTAATAAACTTTACCCTGTGAGTATGTCCATCTCCTCGCATTCTCTACAGCTGAAGGCATAGTTATAACCAATAATGCGACAAATATTACAGAACACAGGTCTCAGACTGGCTTGAGTTAATATAACCAGATGTACTATGAATATTTGATGAGGACAGTCAATCCAGTTAAAAGAAACACCATGTCAATAGGTTTCAATCTGTGAATATCCACTTATACAATTTTAATCCACACCAGCAAATATAGAAAAATTTAAATAAATATATATTTATAAGAAATAAAATACTTCCATATAAAGTTAATCTGAACAGTATTCACAGCTTTTTCCCAAATGGATTTTGACTGGAGTACACCTGTGGTAAATTCAGTTATTGGACATGATATGGAAAAGCACACACCTGTAAAAGGTTGCATAGTAGACAGTGCATGTCAGAGTACAAATCAAGTGATGGAGTCTAAGGAATTGTCTGTAGGTTACTGAAACAGGATTGTACCGAGACAGAGATCTGGGCAAGGGTACAGAAAAAAGTCTGCTGCATTGAAGATCCAAATGTGCACAGTGGCCTCCATCATCCATAAATGGAAGAAGTTTGGAACCACCAAGACTCTGCATAGAAATGGCCACTCGTGATCATAGTCAAGGAGGTGACCAAGAAAACAGAATTGTCACTCTAACAGAGCTCAGACATTGCTCTGTGGAGAGAGGAGAACCTTCCAGAAGGATAACCATTTCTGCAGCACTCCACTAATCATCCCTGTATGGTAGAGTGGTCAGACGGAAGCCACTCCTCAGAAAAAGGCACATGGCACCTATCTGGAGTTTGCCAAAAGGCACCTAAAGGACCCTCAGACCATGAAAAACAAAAATATTGGACGTTTTGGACTGAAGTGTCATGTCTGGAGGAAACTAGGCACTGCTCATCACCTAGCCAATACCATTCCTGCAGTGAAGCATGGTGGTGGCAGCCTCATGCTGTGAGGATATTTTTCTGCAGCAGGAACTGGGAGACTAGTCAGGGTCAGTGGAATGATGACTGGAGCGATGTACAGTGGCTACCTTGATGGTAACCTGCTCCAGAGCACTCTGGACCTCAGACTGGGATGAAGGTTTATCTTCCAACAGGACAACAACCCTAAGCATACAGCCTAGAAAAAAAGGTGTGGCTTCAGGACAACTCTGTGAATGTCCTTGAGTGGCCCAGCTAGAGGCCAGAGTTGAACTTGATTGAACATCTCTGGAGAGATCTACAAATGGCTGTGCACCATTGCTCCCTATCCAATCTGACAGATCTTGAGTGGTTCTGCAAAGAAGAATGGGAGAAACTTCCCAAAACCAGGTGTGCCATGCTTGCAGCATCATACTCTTGAGGTTGTAATTGCTGCCAAAGATGCTTAAACAAAGCATTGAGCAAAGGTTGTAAATACTTAAATGTTATATTTTTGTGGGATTTGTTGGATTTTTTAGCAAAGTTCTCTCACTTTGTCATTGTATGGTATTGTGCTGAATTATGTGTGACAAAATCAACTGAATCAATTTTTTATATGGTGTAGTAGCAGATATCCAGCCATAAGTAGACACCAGTGTCCTCAGCTGCAGTGCCCTCAGGCTCACTGAGAGGTAATGAAGTGCGACATTCAGGCCAGTCCCACCTCCGTCATCTCCAGCATCTCCTTGGTGTCAAACTGCCACATCTTCACCTGCTCTATGGCCATAATACCCTCCTGTAACAGATTAAATTTTGCTCACAATGAAAGCAGCAGGTCTTGGAATAATTAAAATTTTTGCTACATTTGATCACCTTAACCACTTACTGCATTCTTGATCTTCGTGACTGCTCCAGCCAGTATCCAGACAATTTTCAGTCTGATAGCACCATGCAGTGCACTGTCTCCCTCCTTTAGGAGAATCACATTTGGTTTGAGAATGTCTGAAGTGAATGTGAAAGCTGTGAAATGCACTGCATCTTTAAAATGTTGGGTACACCTCTTTTAATGAAAGTATTTACCTACTTGAAGTTGCACCCATTGCTGACACAGATGTGCAAATGCACACACACAGCTTGTCTAGTCCCTGGAGTATTGCAGAATAGGACTCTCTGGGGCAGATAATCATGAATCTTTTGGCACCCAATGGTATAAAGACCCCTGAGATCACTGAGCTGTGGAGTAGTGAAACTGTTGACTGGAATGATCGCAATCAGTCAACATCATGGTCTCACTATAGCTTGCATCACTGAATGCAATCAAATCTTCACAGCAATGCTTCAAAATTCTTCCCTGGAGACAGTTACTCCAACAAAAGCAGGATGAATGTTTTAATACCCTTGATTTTGGGAAGAAACAATGAAGTAGAATGTGTCCCAATACATTTGTCCATAAAGTGTATTTTAGCTCAAAGTTGTGTCCATCACTCTTACCCTTTACTGGACATTCATTTTGATACCACTGGCCAGAGGGTGCTGCACAACTTCCCAGTGACCAGTCCTGGTCGCCACACGTGTGTGCTGATGAGCTGTGGGCAGGAGAAATGATGATAACACGCTTTTTAACAGAATGTAATGCATCCATACAGTTAACAATTCACCAGCGCGTCTACAAAATACGTCACTTCATGTATTGTAAGGAGCCGCCTGCGCTGGTGCTGTCCAGCCACCAGAGGACGCAGCCTACTAATCATGGTCACAATCACGCAAATTGAGATCAGGTGCGTGCTGTTTTTCTTTTTAAGGCACCTGCTTTACTTGCTGGGAGTCTAAAGTATCTTTCCCTCCTAAAATAGTTTATTTTCCTCCTAAAGTAGTAGTTTTAAATTCTTATTTCCTCCCACTGCAAAGGGAGCAGTTTTCTCCTCCTCTTCTCCAAAACGGGAGACTGTATTTGTCATGTTAGTCGTTCTGTTGTCTTTATCTCCCCTGCTCTGAATGTCAGGTCCGGACAGAGGGAAGCAGACGCAGATATAAATACAGCACTTTAATGGGATAAATGTGGAAAACCAGAGTCAAACAGTCCAGGTCAATAACAGGCAGGCGAGACGCTACTACAAAAGAACAAACCAGGGACGAGGTCGAAAAACAAGCGAAGATCAATAACTGAATACAGGACGAGACGAAAGGCAGGATCAGGAAACGGCTCAAACACGGACAGACTGATAACGGTAGGGATGGGCAGCGCGAGGAGGGCTGCGAGGTAAAGCCAGACACTGAACAAGCTGAAAGACTGGATTAAAGTCTCTCCGGACCAGGAGAATACAATCAGGACTCCGGTGATAGGGAACGTGAGTGAGTCACATGATCAGTCAGGTGATAAACTGAAGGATTATGGGAATTGGAGTCCGGAGATACTGAGGGTTGTATGACACTGAAGGACACTGAGAGCCCCAAGACACCTCTGCAAGACTGGGGAAGAGCCGTGCAGTCCATCTGAGAGGATAAGAGTAAGTGTTTTGTTTATTTCATAACTGCACCATAAATCAAGGGGACGGGATGGTGGGTGAATAAATACCGATGGTTTAATGTTTTCTTACACTAATGTCTGCTCCAGTCATTTTAAACTAACTGTAACATGACAATGAAAGGCAGCCTGTTTCCAACACGGGTCATTTATCTATTTACTGCAGAACAATAAAGGCAGCATGTTACAGGCAGGGTGTGGGCTATGCTCTGCATTCCACTCATTTCTGACCATCATTAAAGCTGGTGACCAGTACAGATATGTCTAAGCTTGTAAACAATTAGATGCTGGGGTGCTGAGTTTGAATAATAGAAGTTGTAATATAGAGTGACATTTCATAAACTGGAGAATTTCAGAGAGTTCTTCAGCTAAGGTACATGTCGTTACAGTATGGTAACTGCAATAAGCCAAAGATGTTGAGGAAAGTCAATGTTAAAACACTAACCAGTCTTAACTAAATGAGACAATTAACATTTTATTGTACTATAATCAGTGAATTATTATTTTAAGGAAAGTATTGTTAACAATAACAAATCAATACATGAAAAACAAACAAAGGATATTCATTGCAGTAGAGAACATACATGGCCCTCTGCTGGACAATATCAATGACCACATCATTCTCTGAGAATATTTGTTTATACAAAATAAAAGGATTTGTAATGAAACTGGAGGATTTTAAGTGTAGGTCTTTGTGCATAGCAATGCACATAAATTGTAATGGGACAAGTTTATTGTTATATGTTCATTGCTCTTTTCATGCCTTTTTATATGCCCAGCCAAAGTTAGACAGATGCCCAAAACTCAGTTTTGACCACACAAGACATTATCCCTGACATGGTTTCATCACAAGACCAACAGTACATTTTCTTTGTCACAGCTCTTCAGTCAGCCAGTTAACTCACACCAGGAGAGCTGAAAAGACCTTCTACTTTTCATTACATTTTGCACCAAATTAATTCCCAGTGATTTAGATGAGGTGAGAAAATAGCTGTCAATCATAATGGGATCCGGCCTTCAGACTGAGCCTCCAATCATCATGTGGAAGCATGCAAGCCAGCCGAGGCCAGCCCAGAGATCCATTCATCCTCAGGGACACTGAGCATCCGAGGGAGGGACCAAATTGGGTAATTTATCTAATGACTGTCGAGTTTTGAGGCAATGAGAAAAAATTAAATAAAGTGAAGGGATGTTCAGCTACTACGGACAAATGCATTGACCTTAGACTGTATAAGAAATCAATTTTTTTATGGCATTGGTGGGGGAGGGGGGGTTAAAAAGTAAAATTATATTTATTTTTTATCAAAGCATGGTCAAATTCTGTTAATATTTACTGTACATTTCAAATGAAGAAATGTTTGAATTAAATAGCATCTGGCACAAAAATAATGCACCCTGCATGGTCAAACCCTTTTGACAGTTTTCATAGTTTGTACACACTTTAGCTTTAGCCAGCTAAGACTCATTCAGTTCTTGTTTTTGGGGCATTTTTGCCCATTCTGCAAAAGGCTTGTAGCTCTGGGAGATTCTTGGGTCATCTTGTATGCATTGGGTTTTGATGAGAGATCTGCTTTTCATTTCAGATTTTTTACAAATAGTCAGAAGTTTGCCTCCACAATTTTCTGGTATTTAATTAAATTCAGTCCTCCCTCTCCCAGTAAACTGTTCTTCATGCATCTGGCTGCAACACAAGCCCTAAGAAGTTTGGAGATATTGAGTCTTACAGTCCTTATACCTACAGTGTGATTATGAAGGAAAAACCTTCCTGTTCTCTAGATAATGAGTAAAATCACCTTATAAAATGAAAAGTATCCAAACACATCTATGCTTATTGCAGAATTGGCTATCATCCTATAGCATTCTCATGCTTTGTGGGCATGAAATAAGTTCATTTTCAGAGTGCTAGGTAGCCTCTTAATGTGTTCTTCTCCATCAAGGGACATGCTTGAGCTTTTCTTTAGCAAGGACATGTGTAAGCGCGCTGATACGCTCTCACCTGAATATTTGAAGAACTTTGATTCAGTGTTTCATTGCCCCTTGCTGTGCTGTCTTTAGGGCAGTCCGTGCATGTTCTCGACCTTTCTGAAAACATTAAGCATAACACATTAGACAGATCAAATATAAACCATACATTTCAGGTAGGTAAAGTAGTACTGGAAACCAAAATATTACAAAAAGAAAACCTTCATTTCAAGTTAAATACAAAAACATGAGCAACTTAGTTAAGAATATTTGAGAATTTACTACTGCTATTATTATGAACTAATATGACCTAATCAGAGTAAATTCAATTATTCAATACATTATAACTAACCATAAGAGTGTAGTAATTTAGTACTACTAACTAGAGCCTGTAAGACTCAAACTGTATAATAGTCAGTAAGTTCAGTATGTTATTCAAAACGTTACTTACATACTTGGTTTTCCACTGTGTGTTAAAATAAGTGATTAATAATGAAAATGAAAAAAAAAAAACAGTTGAGAAATGAAATGATGTAATTAAAATAACACTGACACTGGATTTGTTTTAAATACAGCAATTTTGGCATTAATGTTAGTGTTTTTATGCACCCTTGGTAACATTAAGTAACTATTTTTACTGATAAATGGTCATATTCACACCACTCCATATTTAAATTTGTGAAAACATTCCAAACATGCTCTTGCTTATCCAGCTCAGCTCTTCTGTCCTCTACAGTGGTGGTCTATGTGGTATCCTCATCCATCTTGACCAAACCCACAAGAGCCAAAAACAGAATGACAGCAACTATTAACAGTGAGCTACTCTGTTCAAGTATTTTTTATTTATATTTTAATCTAAATAGAAAGTAGTTATGAATGAAAAAAACGGTAACAGCAACTGACACCTATATGACACTGGTGTGGAGTCTGCTGAGAGAAACAGGTCTATAGTGCATGAGATGTGATGAGGGTGTTCTTATATCACACAGCAATAACACAAAACCCACAGTAGGCATTGTGCAACAGGTGTGATCAGGAGTTGGTTGGTGCTGCAAAATTTACTCATTCCAGTCTCATGAGCTCACTTTTGGGGCCAGGGACACCCACCTCTATTGACCACTCCTGTAACAGGTGCCTGGATTCCAATTTTTACAAGGGTTTTGTGCCCAGTAAACAAACTGTTTTGGGTTTAAGTAATTTATGTGTTTCATTTGTGTCAAGTGATACCTTGTAAATATTTCCTTCTGTCACACCATACAATGGCCATCGCAAAGCTTTCTGGATCATCTTTTAACTCACACATGGTCAAGAATGCCCACGAATGCAGGACAAGACTATATTAAAAATATCTATAATATAATAAGCATAGATGTGTTGTATGATGCACTTTCACCTCAGTACTTTGAAATGAGTGATTAGTTAAATTTGTTAATGCTTTTCAGGGCTATCCACTATCAAAATTCTCAGCTTCTGAATCTTTCTGAATGAACTCATTAGACACCAGTCAGATAATCCATTAGTTTATTGTGAAAATAAATACCCTGAATACTTGCAATATTTTGGTAGTGATTAATTGTTCAGTGTTCTTTTATGAATGTGAAGCATGGAGGCGGAAATGGCTTGGGGCTGCTTTACTGAAGCAGGGCCTGACAAACTCTCCATCCTTATGAATTATTTGCTGTAGCAGAGGGTGCTTGAGGAAAATGTGAGACCATCTGTCCAATAACTGAGCTGGAGGTTAACCATGCAACATGACAATGACCCAAACATTCCAGTAATTTCACCAAGGAATTGCTTAAAAGCAGGAAACTGAGAGTTCTGGAATGGCCAACTCAAAGCCCAGATATTAATCTAATTGAGATGCTATGGGGTAATCTGAAGCAGGCTGTGCATGCAAGAAGATCCTCAAACATCTCATCTGATGCTACAGGGTTGAAAGGGACAAACCTTCTTCCAGTCGATGTTAGTGAATGGTGAGTGGTTGTAGGAAACATCTAATTGGGGGTTTTATATATATATATATATATATATATATATATATATATATATATATATATATATATATATATATATATATATATACAATTATTATTTTTATCTATTTATTTATTTTAATAAATAGAGTGTGTGTGTGTGTGTGTGTGTGTGTGTGTGTGATGCAATATCTACACGTGACTGGTACATTTCACACAAAGTTCTTCAGAGACAAGTGAATTATTAACCCTGACTGTCAACGATCAGTCAAAGGCAAACAGTGCCCTCATATAACTGTTGCTTAGTGTCACTGCGTTAATGCACTACTGCTGATCTCTTCCCTGTTCAACCACGACTTCACCAGAGACCAGAGATGAGAGTTACATCTGAAAACTGAGGCAAGTAAAAATTGTTTGTGAAGAACATTTCCCAATGTTCTGCTCTAGTTATTTCCCACATGTGAACAATGCAGTGGATAGTTTTGGGGAGTGAGTGGTTGAAATGCTTTTAGTTTTGATGGCAATGGTGATTCCAGGCGGAATGCTTAGGTGCTCTGAGGAGAAGAGTGCGATCCTGTGGCTAGATGGTCACCTAAAGCACCTGGAGTGTGAAGGATCATGACAAGGGCAGTGCTCCACAGCTTGCAGAAGCAGGAAGCTCTAAAACCGCTGGCATCAAACACAAGAGAGCAGAGTCCAGAGAATTCTTCCTCAACCAGTAGGTTTCCTATGATATGTACCAAGAATATACTTTGTTTCCTAATGTATGTGATATTTTATAATCAATCAGACTCCTCTCTAAAAGCAGTGATGTGTTATTTCTGTCTGTGCAGGCAGAAAAACTATGCTCTAGCCCCATCCTGCTCCTGGGCTGTTAATCAGCACTTCTTGTGCCTGCTTATCTGCCTACTCAGCAACCTCACAGGAGGGAGAGGGTCACAGAGAAGTCCGTGGTACAGAAATGATCTTAACACATATCCCTTAACTATTAGAATGTTACATGCCGTATTCTAGGCTTCATTACTTAGAATGAGGGTAACCTGAAAACATTATACACATAACAAGTACAAGATGTACCACTGTGGTCATCAATTATAGTTTTTTTTTTTTTTCCTCAGTGTTCAAATTTCAGAATAAGTCTTGAGAAGGGATAGAACTGATGCATACTGTACATACATATAATAAAGGACATTTAATTTTGTTGTTCCATTTTTGTCAAAATGTCATTTGAAACGGGATACCTTGATACACTAAATATACATAGATATATATATATATATATATATATATATATATATATATATATATATATATATATATATATATATATATATATATATATATATATATGCGCTAATGTATGTATATGTATATATATGTGTATATGTATATATATGTGTATATATATATATATATATATATATATATATATATATATATATATGTATATGTATATGTATATATATATATTATAGAAAATTGGTTGTGCTGGACAAACATGTTTTGTTAATAAATAAATAAATAAATAAACAAAATATATTTGCTTTCAGGGTGTCCATCTTGCTCTTATCCAAAACCACCTGGTAATACCAAACTGAATTTATGAGCCTCAATGGCATTTACATTTGTGGCATTTAGCAGACAGTCTTATCCTCATGCTTCACTTTTACTGAGAAAATGTCCTTCACTACTGTGAATAACCCAGAGTTTAAAGATTGCACTAAGCTTAGATATTGCCAAATGCAAAGGTCAGTACTCACACCTGAAATACTCAACAGCATGTCCAAGAAATCAAAGTTGAGTCCAATCATAAGCCTTTAATAAATACAAAATTGGTGTTCTTGAAGGAGACTGTCTTCAGAGACTGTCAGTGTTTACTGAACAATCCAGCAGTAGTGAACAATTCAGCAGTTTGAACATCCAATAGATTTGTTAGTTTTGAAATGGTATTAAAATAAAATCACCTCACCTTTCCACTGCAGGCTCTGCTGAACCACTCTGCAGCCCTGTTGTCTCAGGTGTGCAGAAAAGGCTGGAGCAGAGCAAGGCTGAACACAGTGCCTCAGTTCCACAGCCTGCTGGACATCCCAGTCTTCATGCACAGTAGAACAGGACACTGGGAGCTGGCACCTCCACTAGGCCTGCAGGGCAGTGAGGAGACTCTGGCCCACACCCTAAGTGCTCTGCCACACTCTGGGCTGCCCTCTTTCCAAAAGTACTGTACGAGGTGCATCGTGGTCGGAAGCGGTGGCATCTTACATGGCAAACAGCTTGGAGCACATATTGATAAATATGACATCATCATCAGGCAAGTATTTTTATTGTATGTGTTTCAGTGATACTGGATGTTATCAGTTTGTTGAGGATTTAAATGGTATTTTTACAAATGAGATTCTTTGCTTTTTTTTAACAATCATTGTGTTATTTCTTATATGATGTGTTTACTTTTATTTGTAATGCCACTTTTTAGTTTTTTTAGAATCTGGGATCCATACTGTATGGGCAGTTACTTGCTGTTTTGTAGGCTTTATAACTCAGGAGTAAAGTAACCTACTGACATGATACACTGTGGTCTCATTACTGTGTGATGAATTATCAGTCAATTATCCAGCAAAGAAAACAGCTAAAATGAACTCGTTTCCAACTGAATTAAATCCCAGTTTAAACGCCAAAGGAGCCTTCCAGTGCATGTTTACAGCTCTGCCCACATGCACATACTCAACCTGCTCTAGACTAATGATATCACTGACCCAAATATTGAGTTATAGAAGAAAATTAAGAGAGGGGCTGTTTGCTCTCTTTCATCATTCACACAGTGTTCAAATCTGAGACAGGATAACAAAAATAATAAAGGATTTTCATTTTTTTTTTTTTTATTTGGACCACTGTCAAGTATTTTAAAGAACTAATTATTGCAAACTGTCAATCTAATCATTACAAATAACATCAGAAATCTAGCATTTTCAGCTCAAAAACACTCTGGATAATCAATTTCCATCAGGAATGTTTTTTTCTCAAAACATGGTCAAATCCATTCAAATATTTAACTAATTTTTACATCTCAAATGTAGACAAATATGAGCAGCCTATGATCTTCTAAAAATAGCAATATCTGGCATGTGTGACTGTCTATAAATACTTTTTGGTCAATAGAAGTATGTCAAACTACAAAAAAACATGCAAAATTAGCCTAGGGTTCTAAAGGTTAAGTGAGTTTATTAACATGAAAATAATGTGTTTTTCTGTAATGGAAATAGTTGTGCACACTAATGATAATGATTACATTAACTCAAAGCAGGTGGATTTTTTTTTAAATCTAACCTTTAAGGATGAACAATGCACCAGTTTTTGGATTTGAGAAAGATGCTGGCTCAAGAACCACCATTCGGCTGATGTATCCTGAAGGAGCCCCCTTTAGAAAACAGGAATACCAGAGAACAGAATTAATTGCTTTAGTTGTATTCAAGAGTCTGGATTTACAGTGGCTTACCTCTGTTGTGACAAAGAAGCCATTGGTGAGCAAATAAACAAAACAAATGAACTATACAAAATATAACAAAAATACACTCATTGTAAATGTTTACACTTATTGAACATCATTTCTCTTTAGAGCTGGTGGTCTAAATTGTGGTTCTGGAGGGATGTGGTACATGAAATTCCACTTCAGCCAGAAAGCTTTCGCATCCTCAACCCTGAAATATTGAAGAGGACATGGCATGTGCTGACTTACACAAAACAACAAAGAAAGGTAAAGTAAACTATATACATTTAGTCTTAAAATTGCAGCTTCCTATACTGATCCTGGCATGCATGGCTCTAAGGAAAATCATTGTGATGTAGAGCCTTACATTATATAGAGGTGCTTAAATATTGAAAAGGTTCTTCACACTCTCACATTGCATTACATCTTCTGAAACAAATTCATTGAAAAGTTTTTTAGGACATCAAACATGATCATTTTTTAACTGTTGAAAGTCATCAGATTCTTTCTGGCAGATTTTAATCAGGTTGCTTATTTATGAGATCTATTTTAAAGCTCAGTGACCTCTGTGTTGCTTTTACCAGGTTTGGTAAAGTTTATTCCAAGTTAGACTTCATAAGGGGACTAAAGCAGGTTGTTTTGCAGAATCATCTTGTATTTTGCATCATCGTATATGTAAATGTGATGCGTGAATTGGTTTGTAAGATTACATTCAGCCAGACAGCAGAGTGCTCAAAATAGAGCATTGTGAGACTTCTCTCAAAACTAGCTGAAGGAAATTCTTCAGAGCGATGGCTACTGTTCTCATTCTTATTGGCACAATATCTGTGTCTACAGTTGTAATATAAAAGCAATTTTTATGTACTCTTACACCCTAGAAACATGATACATATCATAACAAAAAGCAAGACTGTTTAACCATGCAGTCTCATCATTGTGTGATGAATTATCAGTGAGTGATCTAAAAACACCTAAAATTTGCAACTTAATTAAATCCCAGTAAATACCTGCATGCAGACTCTGACTGATCAGTGATAGGGGGCAGGGCTAATCACTAAACCAGATATTGGGTTACAGACGTTGGAGCTGTTCTCTTTCATTGTTCACATGGTGTTAAAATTTCAGAATAGAAGTCCTGAGAAGGGATAATACTGATACATAAACAACAAAAGGGCATTCAGGTTTTTTGACAACTGTCAAACTAGGAGAATATCAAAATTATCACAGGTTTCTAAAGGTTAATGTAAATAAATCTCCACGTGAAACTGTATTATGTAGTTTTGAGTAGATTATTTTGTTAATTATGATAAAATTCTGTCACTCTGGTTCTTTATAAAATATACTCTGTCATGTATTTATTAAGGTATAGGTTGTGTTTACAAAACAACAGTGATGGCAATGTCTGAAATCATGCGTATGTGTTTAACAATTTGGATGGCACTCCAATCAGGAATACCACTGCTTTCAATGAAACTAAAGAAATCCTAAGGACTCCTGCTTGAAGGAATTGTCAGTATTTGGTATTATGCCACATATGTTTAATTTTTTTTCAAAAAAGTTTTCGTGTCCCCTGACCACATTACCCCAAAACCCAGAAATATGTTTTTTTCTTCAGCAATGGGCTTTTTCTAACCACCTTTCCATACAGCCTAGTAACACAGTTCCTGATATACCTTTACTGAACTCTGTAGATTCAAAATGTCTGTTGGCCTCTCACTTGCTTCCTCATGAGTCTCCTTGTTTAGATGCTGAGCTTTGAAACATGACCTTGTCTAGGTGCCTAGGAGGTATAATAATTTTCATTTTGTCATAATTGCTACAACAGTGTTCACTGGACTTCTTTTACTGCCATACATGTCTAACACTTCCATCTCTAATGACAATGTCAGTGTCATTCGTAGTCCAGATGAATCGGATGACTTAAAACCTTTAAATCATACCATGGTACAATGGGATCTTCTACATGTTACCTTCATTGTTCTCCTTTACAACCTTAGGACCACATACTGCAATACCTTTTACAGGAAACGTGACCCTGAAATGGGCTTTTAATCTGTTCTAGACGGTTCCTACTCTGGGAATCAGTGCGGTGGTGCTGGCGCTGCAGCTGTGTGATGAAGTGAGCCTGGCAGGTTTTGGTTATGACCTTCAGCAGCCTGGAGCTCTGCTGCACTACTACGAGACTCTGCGCATGGATGCCATGATTACACAAGTAGTGCATGATGTCAATGCTGAGAGAAGCTTACTACAGGAGCTAGTTAAAACCAGAGTCGTGTATGACCTCACAGGTGCACTATGATGGAGTGAGTTCTTGTGTCTTTTCTGAATCAGAATTATTATTAAAAATGAAAAGGACAAGTAAGAGATTGAGTTTCAACAGTAAGATTCAAACATTTAGGACCTGAAAAAACAGAAACCCCAAAAATAAATACTCATATTTATGGACACAAAAATGGACACTCCATTTATAAAGTCACCTACCAATAACAATACCCCTCATGTAATTCGATGAGTCATTTCATAATGACGTTTCCATGATTGTATTTCTGTTTAATGCAGTATTATCCAAACCCATTTAAAGCTCGTAATTCATGTTGCATGGATACTGCTCTGTTACATCTCAGTATGTTGAATGTGAATGTATGTAATAAACACAGCTCTGGAAAACTTGGAAACCACTTCAATGATCAGGTTGTCTGCTTTTTCCATTTATAGATGTATTGATGTAAATTTATGTTTAATGCTATGAACTACAAACAACTGAAGACTTGGATTGGAAGACTGAAGATTAGAAGCCTTGACCCAAGTCAAAGTCCTCCAATCTTACCCCTAGATCATCGTCAATCCTCCACCAGATTTCACAGTGGTGTGACACCCTAACACTTGTAGGCTTCTCTAAGACATCCAGACGTTTAGCAAAGACGACCTCACTCCACTCTTTGTGTCCCAATACTTATGGTCAGTTGAAAACCTCTGCTTGGTCTGGTTTCACTGTTTACTGGTCAAGAGCTTTCTAACTTTGCACAATTTTAGCCCTGCCTCTAGGCGCTTGTTTCCATTTGACCTCACTATGTGATTCAACATAGCTGCACTCATTGTCCCTGTAGGTCAGTTGATATCATGTTGCCATCACTGAGTGACATGCAAATGAATTGGTGGTCATCGTGGTCAGTGGGGAGTTATCACAGGCTGCTCTGTTGTGCCCACTGCTTGACCCTGATCTGTGAAATTAAATAGATACTGCAGGTCTGACAGTGAGGGAGTGAGACGACAGCTGTGCCGCTGAATACTGGATATCGCATAATCTCATTGAATTCTGTTCCCTATAATAGTGCTCTGTATAGTGTACTGTAGTAGAGTGAATAGGGCACACTTTCACTTTTTGCACATTTTGTAATATTACCGCCTTATTCCAAAATGAATAGAATTCTACCAATACCTCACAATGACAAAGTGAGAAAAATTTGACGTCTTTGCAAACATTGAAAACACCCAAAATATAAAATTTATACAAGTATTCACAGTCTTTGCCATGACACTCAAAATTGAGCTCAGGTGCATTTTGTTTCCACTGATCATCCTTCAGATGTTTCTACAGCTTAACTGGACACCTGTGGTAAATTCAGTTGATTGGACATGATCTGGAAAGGCATAAACTTGTTTATATAAGGTCCCATAGTAGAACCACCAGGACTCTTCCTAGAGCTGGTCACCCAGCCAAACTGAGTGGCCTTAATCAGGGAAAGAGACCAAGAACCCAATGGTCACTTTGACAGTGCTCCAACATTGCTCTGTGGAGGGAGGAGAATCTTCAAAAAGGACAATTATTTCTGCAGCACTCCACCAATCAGGCATGTATGGTAAAATAGCCAGACAGAAGTCACTCCCCAGTAAAAGGCTCCTGACGGCTCATCTGGAGTAAGGTACCTAAAGGACTTTCAGACCATGAGAAAAAAAAAAAGATTGAACTTTCTGGACTGAATGCCAAGCATGTCTGGATGAAACCAGGCACTGCTCATCACCTAGCCATTACAATTCCTACAGTGAAGCACGGTGGTGGCAGCATCATACTGTAGAGATGTTTTTCTGCAATAGGAACTGGGAGACTAGTCAGGGTCAAGGGAAAGCACACAACCAAGATAATAGGGGTGGCTCTAGAACAACTCTGAATGGGGTCCTTGAGTGGCTAGAGCCCAGACTTGAACACGATTTAACATCTCTGAAGATATCTATAAATGGCTGTGCACTGACATGCCCCATCTAAACTGAGGGAGCTTGAGAGGTTCTGCAAAGAATGGGAAAACCTTCCCAAAAACAGGTGTGCCAAGCTTGTAGAATCATACTCAAAAAAATACTTGAGGCTATAATTGCTGCCAAAGGTGCTTCAACAAAGTATTGAGCAAATGCACATTGTGTTTTATTTTTGTAAAGATTCCAAACAAATTCTCACTTTGTCATTGTGAGGGTATTGTGTGTGTAAAGGGGAAATGAATTGAATACATTTTGAAATAAGGCTGTAACTTGTGCAAATAGTGAAGCATTGTGAATACTGTCCAAATGCACTATAGAACTATCTGCATTATCAATGCAGATCTGCTGATTTAGGAAAAAACCTGTGATGAGTAATGTCTAATTGTTTCCAGAGCGGTACACTTATGTGGTTTAAACAAACATGTTTGGAAGCACTGTGTTTTATAATAAAATTTCAGTATCACAATATTTTGTTACAAGACAACAATACAAGTTTCCTGATGCTTGTATTGAAAAACATAAACTCAGCAAATAGTGCGTGATCAGTAGAGGTATGAGAAGTTAAATTCAGCTCTGGAAATAAGGTCAAATGTATAAATGTGTAACCAATGTGAAGTCAAAGAGAAACATTTATCTACATACAACAACAATTTCTAAAAATGTTTTTATGAAAATCTATTTAAATAAAATATACAACTATCCTGAAATATAGAGCTACTTTCATATAAAAGTACAAGTAATACACTGACAAGGTAAGTCGTGGGATAACAGTATGTAAATTGGTTTTGAAGTAGTGTTACCTCAGGGGACAGCTTGGGAATGTCCACATCTGAAATTCTGAGGTATTATCTTATGAGTGAGGTTGAACACCAGGCAGTGTGCTCATGGCAAGGTGTCATGAATAATCAGAGTTTGAGTGAGGCATGATAGTGGGTTCCAGATAGATGGGATATTCCATTTCCAAAGTTGTGTGGGCATTTATCATTCCTCGATCCACAGTCACATGTGTTGAGGTGGAATCCATCATGGAACAACTTGGTAAAGCCACTTCAGAACCAGTGTACATACTGCTGTCCCACTGAATTAAGGCAGTGTTTTGAGAGGTTCATACCATTTTTACGTTTCGGACATGTTAATGCAAAATTTGGGAAAGACCTTGAACACAATCAAAACGTGACTCTTTGGCCATTGTTTACCAAAAGGGGAAACCTTTTAAAATTTCCACACAATTCTATCATTCAAAAAATTCATTCCGTCAAGAGAACTGTTTTGAGCAGTATGACAGGAATGGGATGTCTCATAGAAAATTAGTACACAAAAGGGTTATGAATAGATCATTTGATATCCAAGACATTGTTTTACAGTGGTCTGTGATTTTTCTTAAGGCTTTCGGACAAAAAAATATATTTTTTTACCATCAACTTCACATTTAAAACTCTGGAGACATTGTAGATATTTTTGTTTTGCACAGTGAATAACAATTTCCACTGTAATCATCACTAACATAATTCCTAACACCAAAGTACACACAATTTAGCACTTCACATTAAACTATTCTGAATGACCTCAACAAAGAAATTTAGTAAACATTGCAATTCCCTATTAAGGCAAGTTGAAGACAATGGCCATGTTTGATGACATATACCTTACTCAGCACAGGTAACAGAACATTAATGAAACAGAAAACACACGAGTGTTTAAGGTGTCAATGCATAGCATTCTGGCAGCTGTAGAGTAAAGATGACCTCTGTGGAATGCTCCTCTTACTGATGAGGGAAGGACAGGACGGAGTGGCTCATAATAGCGGAATGCGGGAGGGCTCCCACAGCTTCCGGGCCAGCTGGCTGCAGTGCTGCAGGATGTACTCAGTGGGGATAACCCCCAGGTGCATGGTCAGTAGTTCATAGCACTTCACCACCTCGTTTTGGTGGTTCTTACTGTAGAAGCGTAGCAACTTCCTGTGGGACAGCACAAAAATGTTTAAGTTATAAGCGGCTGAGGAAACACTTTTTCAGGAGGTCTGCTTGACTGAGCAGGGGAACCCTAGCCATCCACCAAATAGTATAATTACTATTACTTTTTATACCAAAAGTAAATTCTACAGATATCTTAATGTGTGCCTGGAGTTGTTCATTAAATGAATCTATCAAAACATTACTGTTTACCATTGAGAAAGCGCACCACTTCCAATATGGTCACACATGATCTGAACAACAGCTACCCCAATTTAGAGATTATTCAAAGCTTTGATTTTTGGGCTAGTCAGGGTCATATATATATATATATATATATGACCCTGACTATATATGGACACTGTAATGTAAAATGTATTTAAAATTAATATGTACTTAAACCATGACATATGACTAAGGCATCATAAGACACTTAGCATAATTAATTACCTATAATAATCCCAAGCAAGCATTCCAATAGGAGCCGAGTCATCAGGAAGACTAGGTATATCGACCACTTCCAGCTTGTAACCCTGCCAAAGCAAAGAAAAACAGATCCTGAACACTGGTGCTGAGAGTTGAGATGATGAATAGTTGTTAATCAGTTCCGATCTCACATACTGTCTCATTTTCAAACCAAAGAAAATAGCAGAAGTAGTAGTCTCCATCTCGCAAAGTCACAGTAGTATAGCCTTTCTGCAAATACCGTCTTGTCGTTGCAACCAAACTCCATACCTATGTAAAAAAAAAATGTATTACTATTTGTCAATACTATTGTCAGTAGATTCAATGCTAAAGTAAAGCTACAAATGTGCTTTATTTTATATATAAATAAAATCATTCATTGTTTCTGATAAAGTGTATTAAATAAGAGATTATCCTGCTTTGTTGGAGTAACTGCCTCTAATGTCCACTGAGGCTTTCTACTAGATTCTCCAGCATTGTTGTAAGGATTTGATAGCATTCAGTGACAAGCGTGTTAATAAGGTCAGGGTGTTCAATCAATCACCACTTCCCCTCTTCCCCAAAGCACCACGTGGAGCATGACAATTCCAGAGAACAGTCTGAGAAACCGTAGGAACAAATGATAAACAAACCTTGTTTTTAATAAAGTGTGCTAAAGGGCCTTTTCCAAGTTCTGAAGAAGTGCGGTCAGTCACAGTCAGAGATGGGGCAATCATTTGCCCTGCTGTGCGATCCACATAAATAAAATGCACAAGACCAGGGAATTCTTCCAGGTATGTGACAGCATGGTTAAAGTACATATACCACAATCACAACAACTTAAGAGAAGAGAAAAAGCACCAAATACAGTTACATCTAATGTTATCAGTCTAACAAAGCAACCCACTGCTGTTCAAAGTAAGGATATGAGACCATGGTGATGTTTCTCTTGCTCTTCACCAACAAGAAGTCTTTCCAATCCATCAGCTTTTCTCTGAAACATAAGTAAAAGGATTCTGAGAGGGCGCCAAGCACAAAATGCATGCTATGCTGAACTGGAGTAGCATCAATCTCAGACATACTGCACCATGCTCAGAGCTCGTTCTTGAACAGTAGGGGCCAGTCGTTGGTGGATGCCCATACACTCGCCTGCAAAGTACTGGCGGTACACAGCACACAGCTGGGTCTTCATGTTCCGACATGAGGGCACCAACCTGCAACACAAACCCCAAAGCATGTGGAGAACTTGCATCCAGAGATCACACACAAAGTTTAAAGTTTCACCAGGGTCATATCCCAGTCAATGAGGATTGAAGGGTCAGGGATGTCAGGAGTGTTGTAATCTGAGTAATATGGAGGCTTCTAATTTGCAATTCTTTAAAGCTCCCTGCAGTGTTTAGACCAACCATAAACAAAGGCACTCACGCTCTGGTGATCCCGGGTCCTGATCGGGTAAATGCCTTGTTCTTGAACTCTGACCAGACATTTTGAAGGTAGGATGTCTGAAGATGAGAACAATGAACCATTAGACTCAAAACATTATGTGCTGAACAAACTACTATGATTTTCTTACACACGTTTGTTGTACATACACCGATTGGGCTGAGTGAGTGAGAGAGTGAGTGAGTGAGCAGGAATATCTAAGCGAACAGCAAAGAACTTTTGTAAGTCGCTTTGGAAAAGGGCATCTGGAAAGTGCCATACATGTAAATGTGAGTGAGTGAAACAATGTGTGTGTGTGTGTGTGTCTGTGTGTGTGTGTGTGTGTGTGTGTGTGTGTGTGTGTGTGTGTGTGTGTGTGTGTGTGTAAAAAACTCTTTGAAAATGGCAAATCAACAGTTCTTTCCCCATTTAAAAGATTCTTCAAACTCATAGTGTAGAACTATTACTAACTACTGCTGTCCATATATTATTTGGGTGGTGAACCATTCTCAGCACAGCAGTGATACAACATACACAATATGTTAGAGAGCACTACTCAGACTTTTGAAACATCATGTAGGTGCTGGATCCTCTGTCCCAGTAGCACATGCACTGATAAATCACTGAAATCTACCCAACAGAACAGTTGTCTGTGTTTAGTGCTTTACTAAAATGCTGCAAAGACTAACCAGACAACATACATTTGTACCAGTGTATCACAAACTATATATCAGTATCATATCTGATCAGTGGTGTTGGATCCATTCCACAGATGGAGAAGAATGAGGAAGACTGAAACAGTTCAGCAACAGAATGGACTAAAAATCAATAACTGAACATCTAAAATTGTTCCTATATGGTTGATTTATTCAATAATATGGCGTAATGAGTGTTGGCACAGTGTGCATAGTGACTCCTATACTTAATCATAATCATTATATTTGCAATAAACTATGCATATTAATTACACCCATTTCCCCCTGACCTGGATGTCCAAGCTAGCCAGCACTCTGATGAACTTATCCACTTTGTTACGGAGGTCCTGGATTGGCAATTGGCCACGTGATGCTGCTGCCCCCTCCAATCCCTCACTCAGCCTTTTCTCCAGCTTAGCAAAGGCCTCCAGAAGCACGTACACAGACATGGCCACCTGACTGTTTGGGATCTACTGAGACAAACAAACATAATGTGATCAAACAGTGGAAAAAAGCATGTAAACCAGTAAAACCAGGCTGTTGAAAGATCTCATGCAGATGTAGAAATGTTTTACATGCAAACTGAAAAATGGCTCTATTGAAAACATATTTATAGTGTATACAGCTGTCATGCAATTTTTCCTTAGATTAAGACATGTAAGTAAATAACACTACAGTATTATATATCCATTCAGTAGTGGTGCCACCTAGTGGTCAAACATTTTATTTACTCTTCTGCTTACCACTGCTTAAACCCAGCAGTCACCAAATATTAACTTTTTTTTAATTGTTTGAGCAAAACTGTGAAATGATGGCATTAACAGCATGTTCCAAAAACTACATCACCTCATGTAGAGTTAATGTAACTAACAATGAACAAAAACTAAAAATCTAAATTATATTTAGAAAATCATAAATCTAAGTACCAAATAATAATGTACTACAGTATGTAAGACATATCACCTTGGTTAGCAGCACTAGAGTAATACTAGGCCAGAGAGGTAAACAGTACATGGAATGAGGCATCATGGGAAAGAATCCCTCTTTAAGTGTGGCTTCCAGAAATACTCTGGATGGGGTCATAGGGTCAGGGGCCAGCACTTCAAGAGTCTGTAGACTGTCTTCTGCTATCTAAAATAAACCAAAAAGAAACCTTAGAACCGTGGGAAACACTATTAATACAGAAATAGATCACTAACTTTCAAACATTTGAAACTAAATGGGGCATGAAGTGAACAGAGAGTAACTGCTTATGGATACAGGTAAACAGCTGTCTCACCTGAATGTCAGGATCCACAAACTGGAAGATGGGAGGACTGTCATTACTCAGACGGCCTGTCAATTAATGTTATACATAAAAAGTAATGAATTTAGCTTTATAAGCAATTAATCACAGATTTTTATTTTCTGATTTATTTACAATCAAACTGGCAGATGAAAAAAATAAACAAATTAACACATTTATAATACCGTGTACTAGTCATAGACACATAGAAAAAAAATTGACCTTTAATGCAGAAACCTCACATTTAAAAAAATCAGTTTTCTATTTAACAACATCCAAATTAAATAAAGAGGGTCATTAAATATAAAGGGAAACTGTAACACAGTTCCAAAAATCTTAACACTCAACTTTTTAACATGAATGAAATAGAGAAGTTATGGCTAAAAATGGGTTTTTGCCTGGCTGCATGAATGTGGGGCTTGATTTATCTAAAGAAAATAAATAGCATGACTTTCCATGCTCAATTTAAAGGCTTCTTGTGTCAAAAAGGTTAAATTGTGGCTCACCTGAATCTTGGTCACTAGGAGAATGCTCTGGAGTGTAAAAAATATCAGGCGCTGAAGTAGTCTCCAACTCCTAAACATGGCGGTATACACAAACATTCATTAAGAGTGTGAATACTGACACTCTTGAAACCTCTGTGTATGAATGACTGATATCCCACCTCAGGGGTAGTATCATCAAGGTCAAAGCTGCTGGGGTAGAGGTCCTGCACCATGATGATCAGGGCCAGAAGGTCTGAAGAGGTGAGAGTGCTGGCATTACGGCTACACAGGACAAATGCACCACAGAACAGAATTAACACTTGCTTGGTTCAACCAAAAATATAGTTTACACAACTGTGTTTAATGCATGTAGACATGTTCGCATTGTGTTAAACTAAAATTTAATCATAACAGCTTTATATTCTGAAATAAACTGGTTTGTTTGAAATACTGTTATCTATACAAATGGACAAAGGTGTGAACTATAAGACGTCTAGAGACATACATAGAAACTTAAGGCAACTGAGAAAAAATGAACTTAATTACTCCAATACAAACCTCAAAGAAAGTTAACATGCCTTGGCTGATCAACAACATTGTAATTAAAAGGAAGCCATGTACACAGTTTAACCCAGCAAATGCACTACCTGGAGTAAAAGGCAAGTAGTTTGGTGTGCACGAGTATGAAGGCATGCAGCACCTCCTCTCCTGCTCTCTCCGTGCTGCTGTTGATCTGCTGGACCAGCTTCCTCTCCAGAAACTCTATGCATTGTTCACACAGTGTCGGGTGGATCAACCTCTCCACAGCCTAATTCAAGACAGACACAATGCACTATGAAGTTTGTTACAAAGAAGTACTTTCTGTTGTGTTTGTGTTATTCAGACCAAGCACTTTTTGACAATACACGCCACTTACAAAACAGAAAGATTAGACCTATCTGTGGGCTACCTCAACTAGAAAACTTTGGTCCTGTTCTCGTAAGCGGCTGTATGTTTCAAGGAGTCTCTGTAGTTTCTTCCACACACGGTTCCTCTGCTCTGTGTCTTGAGGGCGTAATCTGGTAAACAGAAAAATGTGAAGAAAACATATAATACATAATGTGATAATTTAACACTACATACTAGAAAAGACAAAGTATAAATCCAACACATAAATCATTCTTTACCGAAGAAGAGGTGCGGAAATTGTTCACATGTACACCAGCTGCATCTCATCTTAGTAAAGAACTCTAATGTCAGCATTTTAAAACAAATACAATATGCCAAGAATCTTCAGGCAGACTATGTATAAATCTTGCAATGCTTACTGTCTGAACTTTCTGCAAGTATGAGCGTTCTAATACTTCTTTTCCATTTTTTCTCCACTTATGCAATCTTATTAATATTATGCTCCATAAATAAACAGTACAAATAAATATATGCTGTTAGCATTTAAAATAACATCAGTGTCAAAATAAATATTAAACAAGAAAGCATTTCTTACTCTTTCCTCAAGAGGGAGCTGCTGAGTGTCACCATCCCAAAGAGGATCTCTGTAAGTTTCTTCATCACATAGATCTTCCTTTTCAGATCCTCCTCATTCTCCTCTCCATCCCCATTCACAGCAATGTACAGACACTCTTCAAACTGTGATACACAATTAAAAACATGGTATATTTTTATACAAAAACCATTATAACCTAAGTTGCTGTTACAGCATTAATATCCTTAACTGTTAAAACACTATGTCCAAATGTTAGTGGACATTCAGCTACTCTGTTTCATCCATTGCTGAAACAGATTTGCGAATACGCACAAAGCTTATCAAGAAGTACTGACAATAGAATAAAGACTCTCTGGAGCAGATAAAAATTAACCTATTGGCGCCAGGCGAAGGTATGGGCTAGAGAGTATAAAGCCTACTCGCACACAGCTGTGAAGCGGTGCAACTGTGTTCTCTGGAATGATAATGCTCCATCCAATACTTTTGGGATGAGTTGAAGGGTTGATTGTCCAACAACCTGACTTCACTAATACACAAAAAAAAAACTCATGGCAATGCTTCATAATCTAGTAGAAATCCTTCCCTGGATAGTAGAGACAGTTACTCCAACAGAAGCAGGATCAACTTTTTCATATCCTTGATTTCATTACAAAAAAAAAAAAAGATTTACAGTGAGCAGGTGTCCCAATAATTTTATCCATATAGTGTAAATAGATCTTAGACCAAAAATAATTCAATATTAATGCACTATTTCTGACAAGTTTATAAGCCTCTATCTACACTTAGAACTGTACAGCTTATACTAATCTTTATCCCCCACATTATGGACTTTCTGGACCAATATTAGCCTACCTGTAGCTGTTCAGTTACAAAGATCAGGCCATATCTGCTAACTCTGCAAACTGAGCTTTGGGCTCAGACATTGCTACCTGAAATCTGTTTTATCTGCTTTAAATAAATCCAAAACTATTTCCATCAGTGCCAAACATACAATGGAAAGTAGGTTATTCATTCATGGTCTAATGACTGCTTTCATCATTAGATTAAGGACCTACCTGATGGAGCACATAGACATGATTGTTCTCTGTGCTGAAAGAGGTGTAGCCATCCCCCAGCCTGTCAACCATGGTGCTACAAGAGATGATGATTGGAGCAAACAGAGTGTTGATGCTGTCCTCAAATGCTGGTGGCTGAAAATAATATGAAAAATTGTAATTAGATACATCATTAAAACGGCTGTATATGGCACCACAATGGGTTCCACAACTATCACATCAAAGAATCTGTAGAATCAGTACAGCAGAGAACCCATTTGTGATAAGAGGGTAGATTTGAACCCTTTAGAACAGTCCATCACTATATTCTTAACAGACATGACTCTGATCATTCTTACTCTTCCTCCCTCCTCCTGAGATGCTCCATACTGCTCCTGAACACTGTGCTCAAACTCGGGGTCAGTCCAGTAGAAAAGCACCTCCGCACTTTCTGTGGCCACCAGAAAACACTTCATCTGAATACAAACAAAAGATGCCAGCACTCAGAACATCAAACACATTGCTCTCATTCAGTCAGTAGTAATGCAGTATATTCAACATTCCAGGATTAGACTTACTTGGACTGCTGAAAGTAATTCCAAGCCAGAGACGAATGTAATAGTGTGAGAAACAGGATACAATGTCTACCGCATTGAAAACGTTCTCACAGTGTGGGAACAGAAGCTCAGTGTCAGCCTTAGTAATAAAATTGGGGCAGTGTACTGGTCACATGCAGACCACAGGTCTGATCCTGATCTTCTGATTGCCTCTGGCAACATAGGGTTGCCAACCCTAAAGCACTGACCTCAAAAAATCAAAGAACTGGTGCACGTTTCCCAGAATTACATTCTTTATATTTAGTGGTGCTGGTGGTTCAATAAATCCTAATAAACTCTGAGTAAAATAGGTAATATTAATATTTTGTCTTCTCTTTAAAAATGTTGGTACTATTGCTATTACACCAGCATGCTAATGATAAGAGGAATGGTGTTCATTGAGTGCCAGATTAAACAGGAGCCGTGTAAACAGTACGGCTGCACGATTTAAGGCTGAAACTTACATTTTTTTTCTTCTTTAATATGTATTGCAATATTGAAGAACACAATTATTTTAACCAGACATCACTACAAATCAATTATACAACATCACAATATTAACTATGAACTATGAACTAGGCATCATCTCAGAAAATGAGAACAGAGCAAATTTCCCTTGTGTATGAAGCAGCAAAAAAATTGTAATTTTGCCTAAATTTACATTGGGTGCCCTGTGATATAAGCATTGCAAGTCCACATTGTGAGGCTGAAATGATACATTGTGTAGCCCTAGTTCACAGTGGCAGTATATACCCATCACCCAACACCCACAAAAATAAACAGAAGGAAAAGGGGAAGTGTTTTATTTGGGATATTTGCGTATTTGATCCCATATGTCAGTGAAGTTCATAAAAAAAAAAAAAAAAAAAAAAAAAAACAACCCAGAGCCATATGCAGTCAATTTCTGTCTCTCTCACTCACTCCTGCTGAAGCTCCACAAATACTTAAGTGTGGGTCCACCTCCAAACACAGTAACCATGATAAAAAAAAATCAGGACATAGTAAAGTTAATCTTCAATGTGTGTAAAGTTAAGAGGTGACTGACAGCTCCAGGCTAATCCCTGAACTGAAGCCTGAGATGATCTCGGGTTAGACTCACTATGCTGAACTCGTGAACTTCATTAACTCCCTCACTGATCCTTAAAGGCAACACCAGCGACAAGAAACCCCACTTACCCCTACTGCTGCCGTCTGTCAGAGCTTCATCACATTTCTCCACTCCACGCTCTCCACACTCCACTTTCTAAACACTGCACACACTCCACACTCTCTCTACACACTGCACACTCTCTCTACACACTGCACACTCTCTCTACACACTGCACACTCCACACACTCCACTCTCTAAACACTCCACTCCACCCTCTCAACACTGCATACTCCATACACTCCACTTTCTAAACTCTGCACACTCCACTCTCAAAACACTGTACTCTCTCCACGTACTCCACTTTCTAAACACTGCACACTCTCTCTGCACACTCTCTCTACACTCTCCACATTCTCTCTACACACTGCACACTCCACACTCCACACTCTGCTGAGCCCAGCAAAGCCCACCGCTTCACCAAAACACTCACACTTCCGTAATGTAGCGCTGAAATGTCACGTGTGTGTCCTCAGGCTTCAGTCGCAGCAGAGGCAGGTTGCCAAGTACACCAAATATCCAGCTCAAAGTGTGTCTAAAACCCGCCCTAGAGAATCTGAATAAAGCCCCCAGCGTTTCACAGGCGTCTGAAGAAAACTTTCAGACTGTACGTTTTCAAGAACCACTAGAGGAACATCTAAAACCTCCTCCCAGTCTTACATTTGAATCATCTAATTCATACTTCTGGTTAAATATTATTGTTTACAGTGATATTATTACTGTTAATACCGTCTTTAAAACATGATCTTTTGGTCATTTCAAATCCCAGCCAAAAACATTTAATAGTAATAGTTTAATAGTTTTTTTAAGACAAAAACTGAATTTGACTCAATTCTGTTATTTCCTCTCCTGTATTCTCTTTGATCCTGTTTGTTTTGTTGCTCATTTCAGTCAGTCAGTCAGTCAAGGCTTTTATTGTCATTCTGAGTACAGGTACACAGTGCAACGAAACCCGGAACCAAGGTGCAACATGGAGCAGCAATACAGTATGACAACATAAAGTGCAAACACTACAATAAATACAATAAATACAGTAAACAAGAGACAGTTTAACAGACAGCACAGTGCAGTACCGAGTGGTTCACAATGAAGTGAAATGTTTGTGGTGGGTTTATAGTTCTGTGTGAGCAGCAAATATTGCTGATAAGGATGGGGATGATCCAGTCTGTGTGTGTGTGTGTGTGTGTGTGTGTGGAGAGTGCTGGGTGGGTACAGTCCTGTCTTTGTGTTTGGTACAGACTTGTGTGGGTGTGAGGAGTGGTGTGGGGTTCAGTTCAGTCCCTATGTCAAAGTGGGTGTGCGGAGTGGTGGGGGGTTCAGCTCCGTCTCCGTGTGTTGAGGAGTCTGACTGCCTGGTGGACGAAGCTGTTGCAGAGTCTGGTGGTGGAGGCTCTGATGCTCCGGGATCTTCTGCCAGACAGCATCAGAGTGAAGAGACTGTGTGAGGGGTGGGTTGGGTCTTCCACAATGCTGGTAGCTTTGCGGATGCAGCAAGAGGTGTAGATGTCGCTGATGGAGGGGAGAGGGACTCCAATGATCTTCTCAGCTGTCCTCACTATCCGCTGTAGGGTCTTGCGGTCTGTGATGGTGCAGTTCCCAAACCAGATGGTAATGCAGGTGCTCAAGATGCTCTCTATAGTCCCTCTGTAGAACATGGTGAGGATGGTTAGTGGAAGATGTGCTCTCCTCAGTCTCCGCAGGAAGTAGAGGCGCTGCTGGGCTTTCTTGGTTAAATCCAGGAATAGGCAGGAATTCCTGCTCATTTGTGAATTGCTGATGATTCCGGAATTCCTGCTCTTTCCCGACTTTGTGCTTATTTCCAAATTCCTACTGGTTCCCAAATTCCTGCAGATTTCTGAATTCCTGTTCTTTTCTGAATTCCCGCACATTCCCGAATTCATGCTCATTCCTGAATTCCTGCTGATTCCTGACTTCCTACTGATTCCTGACTTCCTGCTTGTTCCTGACTTCCTTCTTGTTCCTGAATTCCTGCTCATTCCCAGTTTCATGCTAATTCCTGACTTTCTGCTGATTCCTGAATTCCTGCTGATTCCTGACTTCCTGCTTATTACCAAATTCCTGCTCATTTCTGACTTCCTGCTCATTCCAGAATTACTGCTCATTCCCAAATTCCTGCTCATTCCTGACTTTCTGCTGATTCCTGAATTCCTGCTCATTCCTGACTTCCTGCTCATTACCAAATTCCTGCTCATTCCTGAATTCGTGCTCATTCCCGATTTCCTGCTGATTCCTGAATTCCTGCTGATTCCAGAATTCCTGCTCATTCCTGAATTCCTGCTGATTTCTGCTCATTACAATTTCAGGTTATATGAAGAGCTGTTCTGAACTATTGGGAGAGTTTAATGTTTGCTGTTTATTGTCTTTTGTTCTCTCAGGACTCTGTCTAAACTAAATAATTTTGTAGTGTTTGTAATTAAAGCATTTTGGTTTTCAGAGTAAATTAGTGAATGTAGCCCAAAAACCGAACCACGATCTGTGAATTTTGAATTTTGGATTGTGAATTTAAAATAATATGAGCAGAATACCACGTACCTGGCAACCCCGGAGCAGAAAGAACAGAGAAAAGGAAGGAGAGAGAGAGAGAGAGAGAGAGAGAGAGAGAGAGAGAGAGACCTTTACCTCTGACTAACTGAGTCAGACTGGAATTCAAGTCAGGCGATGAAATCATGCGCCACAGCTCAGGAGCGCCTGACACACACAACACTGCAGCTCAACACACAGCACTGTACCTCAACACACAACACTATACCTCCACACACAACAATATACCTCCACACGCAACAATATACCTCAACACACAACAATATACCTCCACACGCAACAATATACCTCAACACACAACACTACCTCAAAATAACACTATACCTCAACACACACTTTACCTTAACACACAACACCGTCCCTCAATACACAACACTGTACCTCAACACAACACTGCAGCTCAAAACACAAACCTATACCTCAATACAACACTACACTTCAACACACAACACTACCTTAACACAACACTTTACCTCAGCACACATTACTGCAGCACAACACAACACTTTACCTCAACACATAACACTATACCTCAACACACAAAAATATACTTCAACACACAACACTGCAACTCAAAACAACACTGTACATCAACACAACACTACACCTCAAAACACTATACCTCAAAACAACACTATACCTAAACACACAATTTACCTCAACACACACTATACCTCAACACACAACACTATACCTAAACACACAACGCTGCAGCTCCACACAACACTATACCTCAACACACATCATTGCAGCTCAACACACAACACTACAGCTCAACTCACATTATATGTCAACACACAACACTATACCTCAGCACACAACACTTTACCTCAACACACAACACTGCAGGTCAACACAACACTATACCTCAACACACAACACTATTCATCAACACACACTATACCTTAACACACACTATACCTCAACACACAACACTATACATCAACACACATCACTTTAGCACAACACTGTATCTCAACAAACAACACTGTATCTCAACAAACAACACTGTATCTCAGCACACAACACTGTATCTTAACACACAACACTTTACCTCAACACACAACACTGTATCTAAACACACATTATACATCAACACACAACACTGCAGCTCAATACGCAACACTACTTCAACAAACAACACTGTACCTGAACACACAACACTATACATCAGCACACAACATTTTACCTCAACATAAATCACTGCAGCTCAACACACAACACTATATCTCAACACACAACACTTTGTGTTGCCCCACAGAGCTCAACACACAATTTTGTTGCTCAAAACAGCTCTAAACACAACATTCTAATCACACTGAGTTAACACACAATACTACAGCTCAATAGAGCTCATCACACAATACTACAGCTCAACACACAAAACTGCAGTCCCACAGAGCTCAACACACAAAACTGCAGTCCCACAGAGCTCAACACACAATACTGCAGTCCCACAGAGCTCAACACACAAAACTGCAGTCCCACAGAGTTCAAGTCTTAGTTTCATCTGTGAAGACTTTGGAAGATTGATAGGTTTGACAGGTGGAGCTGCAGTAAGAATATTTTTGCCTGGATGGCGAAATAAAAAAAAGCCAACTTGCCTGGACTGAAGTCATTGGAGGTGTCTAAAACATTTGACAGATGGATGGAGAGACAGATGGATAGATGGATGGATGGATGGATGGATGGATGGCGCTATATTACTCTTCAGTGTCACCTCCACAAATATGACCTTCATTGCATGCTCACCAGCCTCCAGTGCTTTCAGAGAACATCTAAAATAGCCTGATGCAAACAGATTATGTACACTGATCAAATCAAAATCCCTTTTTGATATATCCAAAATATCTGTTAACAGTTAAACTTTGTTTATTTTTGTACAACATTAAATCTTTTTTTACATATATTTAACTATTCAAAATATTTACTCATCTATATGTACTTGTAATTTTACAAGGTTTAAAAGGGCTGCATTTTTCTTAGTCCTGTTACCAAAAATGATCCGTCATTCAAAAGCATGTTTATAAGCATATCAGATATTTTTATACATTTATACATTTTTTGTTTTTACTTAAATTTCACAAAATATGTTCATGAAGCCATTTTTTTTTATCAGAGACCCGACCATCAAGTTTATAATGTTTTTTTAGCATGCAGTTTGTTAAACAGGCCCAATAATTATGTTAATCTTTTTATTATTATATACACAAAATTCATACTCTAGTGTAATGATATCTAGTTTCATTAGGTACTTATTGAGTACATTATAATATTTTGTTATTTTGTTGTAACAAACACTTGTTAGATTCATATCCCCAATTTTTTCATGTTTGACCTAGCAGTGGTTGACAATGAATCTACACTGTGCACTGGTGATAGAATGGGGTCTGTGCAGCACCCCCGCTTTTATGCATTGCTTAGTGCTGGAATAACTCAGTGTAGAACTGGTATTCACATTATGAAACAGTAAGAGTGTACTGACCAATATTCATACTTCAAATAAAAATAAATGAATAAACCAGAGGATTACGCTTACTGCTGTTACTGTCACTCAGTCTTGCTACTATTGATAGACAGCGGTGAAAGCAAAAATCTGATATTTTAAATTAGAAATAGCAAATATAAGAAATATACCACACTATCCATGCAAATCACATGAGGACTCTGGGCATATTTAAGCAATTTATCAAAATATATTATTTGTAAAATAAACAGCATCTGAGAAATAATTTAAATAACAGAAAGGTTATTGGGCTTTATCCTGTCAGCTATAGTTACATCACCATATATACAGAAAAAAACCTTTGATCTTCTCATTGCCTTCAGAAGAGTCACATGATGTAACTTCCTGTTAAACATGTGTTGAATGGTACAAATATATCCAGAAGGATTATGTTATTATAACAGAACCGAATGAAAACCTGTAGACACTATGAAAAAGTGTGTTTTAACTAAAATTGTTTAATTTTTATGAAAAAATAATTAAGCATACATTTGGTATAGAAACATATAACAATGAAAAAATGTCCATGAATTCATGAATGAATGCCACTATATGGCAGTCAATATGGTGGATGTTTTTTTTTGTTTTTTTGCTCTTTATTTGTAATTCCAAAGAGCGATTTGGTAATTCACTAATAAACAGAGTAAATAAATGTTATTTGCATAGATTATTTGTTTATATATATATATATATATATATATATATATATATATATATATATATATATATATATATATTTATATATATATATATATATATANATCAAAATATATTATTTGTAAAATAAACAGCATCTGAGAAATAATTTAAATAACAGAAAGGTTATTGGGCTTTATCCTGTCAGCTATAGTTACATCACCATATATACAGAAAAAAACCTTTGATCTTCTCATTGCCTTCAGAAGAGTCACATGATGTAACTTCCTGTTAAACATGTGTTGAATGGTACAAATATTTCCAGAAGGATTATGTTATTATAACAGAACCGAATGAAAACCTGTAGACACTATGAAAAAGTGTGTTTTAACTAAAATTGTGCATACATTAAGCATACATTTGGTATAGAAACATATAACAATGAAAAAATGTCCATGAATTCATAAATGCATGCCACTATATGGCAGTCAATATGGTGGATGTTATTTTTTGTTTTTTTGCTCTTTATTTGTAATTCCAAAGAGCGATTTGGTAATTCACTAATAAACAGAGTAAATAAATGTTATTTGCATAGATTATTTATGCTTGTCTTCCTATGATGTGTATAAGAGACAGATATATATATATATATATATATAAATATATATATATATATATATTCTCACAACCACGTTTCTTTATTTGTAGGGTATAAAAAAAAAGTCAGAATACATTTAAAGCAGGAGCTAGAAGTAAAGAAGAGATTGGGGTATTGAATTAAAATAACATCATGAAGACTTTACAGTCCTCACAAGTACGTGTGAAAACACACAA
Source organism: Acestrorhynchus altus (assembly GCA_034509495.1). Classification (NCBI taxonomy): domain Eukaryota; kingdom Metazoa; phylum Chordata; class Actinopteri; order Characiformes; family Acestrorhynchidae; genus Acestrorhynchus; species Acestrorhynchus altus. The sequence goes on along the minus strand of CM067506.1, from coordinate 20,763,604 downwards.
GCACACAAAGCACAATTATTTTCCAGATGTGGACAGCTGGCATGCTTTATCAAATTTAAGCCTGTAGTTTTCTTCAACAAACACTGTTCAACCATAGCAGCATTCATCCACAGCTGGGGGTATAGTGAAACTGGCTACCCAGGGGCCTTGGTCTAAAACTTGTGGTATATATTTTAAATTTGGGAAGTGAGCCCAGCAAGAGTGTATTTTGCACTGGGTCCAGAAATAAGCAGAACACCCCTGTTCAGTCATCAAAACTGATTTGTTTCACTGTTCATGGATATATTTAGACTGATAGTTAATGTTTGCACTTTGTTTGAATAAGGATTTTATTTTTAAAATGATCTACACTACATCTACACTACACTACACTGTTTAAGCAAAAATGGTCAGATTATATATGTAAAGAAAAAAAGCACCAAATCAATGTCAAAAGCAAATGTTATTGACGTTCCTCATTTTCAGCAGAAATATTAAAGCTCTCTGATTTTCATTTAGTGACTAAGTTGGGTCAATCAACCCCACACCTGTAAGAGTTTAACATTGTTAAGACGTTACCTAATCTATTTAACCAGTCTTGAAAGCAGCACTCTCATAAGCCTTTTTTAAAGCTTACTACTGCATACATAATATAAACAACACAGAATCCACCATCTTGGCTTAGACTTTTATAACAGTTAACAGTTATATAAACAGTTTTGCGCTGGATTTGGTTACAGTTTGCATGGCTAAGAGGGGATAGTCACGCAAAGGTGCATTTTGCACAGGCCTCTTGACTAGAGCACCAAGGCATTTAGAGAGATGCTAATGAACTAAAGGACACATATGACGAGTGCTAAAATATGAGTGCAAATCGGTACTGAATTATGTTGTGTTTTATGTAAAATAAGTGTTTAAATTCTTTATTCAGTGAGAGAACCATTTACATTTTGTTCAAATTTAAATGTGTCATTTTTTGCCTGGCCATGAGCATCTGTCTGCTCTATGATTTCAATAGACCAATGTTTTCTTATTCGGGCTCCACTTTCTTCACCCACTAGTTTCCCGTGAAGTTTCAAAATTTCTTTGTAAACCTTTTCGTGTTGTTGTGTTTTCAACTTGGTGTTTACTGAACTTTCAAAATACGTTTCCTTGAAGTATGTTCCATGGTTTAAATGTAGATAAATATCTTTGAATGATAAAATGTGCTTGTAAAAGGCTTCTGGGTCATATGGCTCTGTACCAAACAAACCCAAGTGTGAAAGAACCAGGACTGTGTTTATAAATGGAACAAGTTGACTCATTTAAAATGAACCATATGTGAAATTGAGTCATGTTTTCTTGAAGTTCACAATGGGGTACTATGCAGATATTTATGTAAATAATCAGCCATCTGCATTATGTATTGTGCATAGGGCCTTGAATATGCTATATGACGCAATGGTCTGTATTTGAACCGAATAGAGTAGAACAGAAGGACTTATACAATAAAGGTGCTCCTAAAATAACTTTGATAACTTCACCTGTGAGGAATGCGAGTAGCCATGATATTGTTTCTGGTCATCAGACCTTACTACTTGAGTGTGTATTGTGTTTGTAAAGACAGACATGAACCCTGGCATGTATTCCCTCTTATTTCCCATTACTTCTAACATCCTTGGGATGGTGATATGCTTGGTTGCAAATGGTTTCCATCACTGGCTGCTTCACAACACTGTCCTGACAACACAATGCTCTCCCATCCCACAACAAAGCCCAGTCCCAGCTGCTGCGAAGAGGAACATCTGCTGATGTGTGCTCCACAACCTCTGGCTGGCCGAGCTGCCTCCTTCCCTTTGTGATCTCTCCAGTGCTAGGCTGGAGACCCGGCCGGCGCCCTTTGAAGGCTTGTCAGTTGATTTGCTTCTCCAACCTGATGAGACATAAAGCTCTATGCCTTGGTTTTCCATTGCTTCTTTCTGTCACAATTTATTTGTGGCGTGCTTTTGTGTTTGGGCCCAGGTATAAATCACAGTGCACTCCCAGTCCTTTCATCCTCTCACCTCACACTTTTCAACATGTGCTGCAACACTGTGCTGCACTCATGCAGCCCCTTTGGCTATCCACAGCACATTCGTACCTAGATCCCAGACCTGCCTGTTCACCATTTTCTGATTTTCATTTTCGTTCAAGCATAAACTCAAGTTGTCTGGTCAGGTGTTTTCATAGAAAAATGAAGATATAGTAATACCCCCATCCCCCACCCCACCCTCAAACTGCCTTTTGTTTCAACTTTCTGAGGAAAAATGAACAAGAGACATCTTGGCTGAGAGCTCAGATTGATCTTGCTGCAAAAAAAAACACTTTTGCTTTTTAGTTTTGTTTGTTTTTTTTACTGTAAATATATTTTTGGGCAAAAAATAATATTAAATCACAGACATTTTCCACAATAAAATAATGCTCTGGTAAAGTAGAAAATATTAACAACTTCAAATAAACAATAAACACATTCATAGAAAAAAGGTGTTTGCCCTGAAACTAACTTAGGGCAGACTCTCCCCCAAAAATGCAGTGAACCAGGCTGCACTCAGACTGATTGTTCTTGGTGTGCTGTTTATCCATTGAGTACTAATAGATCAGGGGTGTCCAGTCTTATCCACAAGGGCCAATGTGGCTGCAGGTTTTCATTCCAAACAAGGTGAAAGACACCTGATTACTAATCAGTTGGTCTCAGGCCCCAAACAGTTGATCTGGTGACCTCCTGCTTTGTTCAACTGAAACCTGATTGGACGCCCCATTATAGATGCTACTTAAATACCTACCATGGAAATACGATAATCTTTTAAGAATGTGGAGTCAAGGTATTAGCACATAATATGACTAACACATTCAAATAAGATTCATACTATTTTACCAAATGACTGCTTATGATTGCTACAATACATACTATATGCATTTAGCTGTCAAGGAAGTTATGATGAGACATAGTACATAGGCTTACATGTTCCACAATTAAGTAAACCATGACTCTCACTTTCAGCCACCTTAGACAGTTAGAATTAAAGTTGAACCATCTATCTTCTGCCATTTTAGCATCAGTTTGCAATGTAAGCTCTTCCATTCATGTAAGATAATGTATTACACACAGGGAAAAATATTCTGTGCCCTTACTGAGAACTGTATTTTCGTAGCCAAAAGTAAATCTTGGTTAAACGCTGTGTAATGTGATTTACAGAAGGAACCACATAATTGTTAACAGTTAGCTGACCTAAAACGTCAAATGTTTTCCTTGAACAGGAATATATTTTTATTCATATATTATAAATAATATGTTCAAAAAACAAACAAGCACACCTAAAAATCTGTGATAAACCTCATATCTCAAATCTGTTCAAAATAAAGTGTTACTTATCAAGCTTAATTTTCACCATACATCTAGCAGCACAAAGGACTGACTGTACATTTGTCTACACAATATATTCTTTAAGGTAGTACTGGGTACAGTTCTAATAGAGATTCTTTTTACATGAGCCTGAGAATAGGTAGCTCAGTTGGAACACAGGCATACGGTGCTGTGGCAAAAAGCAATATACCATGTGTGTGCATTTAACATGTGCAAGTGTAGAACCAATAGTGTAGGCCACAAAATGACCAAATGACAGGGGGGTCTTTCCATGAACATGAACTGGAAACACTTACCCACTGTCACGTTTTCAGTTAGTCTTTGACGAACGTCTTTGCTAAGGCTGGAAATTTGCCCCAAAGTGTGGTTATTTGAGGGGGAAGAATGACATGCATTATGCCTGATGATTGTAACGAACAATGACATGTTTAAGATTCCATTTCAATCCACTCATATGTGCAGCATAGATTTTCAACTACCATAAAAAATAAGGATGGTTTGTTCATCAGGGTGGTGGAAAAAGTAAGTCATTGACATCATGGCCTTACACTTCAACCTTCCCTATGCATCCATAAGGAAAAGGGAAAACTAACACTTTAACTGTTTTTTTTTTTCTCTTCATGTTTTATCTTTTTTAAGGAGTGGGTAAAAAGCTGAAAGCCTTTTTTAGCTTATGTAAGTCTGTAACTTATGATGACAAGGATTTAGATGTTGAGCTTTGATTTCCTGTACTGAGATAATGGATCGAGAGCTTGGCCTTTTGCCCAAAACTAAACCTTCCTTTTTTTCTACTGGCTTAGGGTTCCTTAAAAGTTGAGGAAAACAGAGAGGGAAGTGTGGGTGACTGTGACTGTGTGTCATCTACTGCAACAACCCATAATTTAAACTGCATACACCTGGTGTTAGCTGGGACGTTTGGGTTTAAACTGGAGTTGATTTAATATTATGTTCTAGGAGGGTCACTATTTTGATTGTGCTAAGTCATCTAGACAAAACAAACACTGGACTGATCAAAGGCGTGTCCTTTTGACATTCCCCGAAATAGAAAAAAAGAAGCCATACAAAGGGAGTATGGTGAAGAAAAAAAAAAAAAAAAAAGACTTGTCCAAAAAACCGATTTAGTCTTGCAGAAGAAAATGAAAATAAGAAATGCTGTTGAAAGGTATTCAGTGCAACCCTTGCCTGCATGAAGGGTAATCCTTTCCAAAAAAGAATGGGAAGGACTAGTTGTGCCACAGTGGGCTGGTGCATTGCGCTTGATTGTCTGAGGTCAATGAGTGTGTATTATCTTCGACAGGCATAAGCATTGATGTTCTTGATGACATAGAAGCCAATGGAAATCGGTGGCATGGCTATCGTTCGTCCTGTTCTGAGTGTCCGTGGTTTCAACTCAGGGAATGTGTCACTGTCTACCATGGCCAAGGGCTCTCCATTCAGCTGCACAGACCTGTGGAGCAGAGACACAGACATAAGTCAAAGCAGCTTCAGCACATTGATCTGATCCACAGTGTTATGGAAAGCAGACCATTTTAGGCTGAATTCTACCTCTGGTAAGAGAGCTGAGATCATGGCTGGACATCATGGAAAGGATTGTACTTCCCTGAAAATAAAAAACACTGATCTGCAGCTGTAAATATATACCCAAATGTCATAAAGGAAACAACTGATCCACTACAGAAAACTTGTCACAAAAAGCAGACATAGCTGGATTTTGTATTTGACTTCAAATGTGCTCATATTTTGAGCACATATTAAAAACAAATCATTGCCTTGCTTATCCACTGGGAGGCGCCACAGCTGCATACTGCAAATGGAAAAGAAAGCCCAGCATGACAAATAAACAACCACATAATTATATTTCTGCAGATGATGGCCCACTTTTTATGCAGATCCTAGTTATATTTCTTAGTTGCATCCTGGAATGCAACTCCACAATTCCCATCAAACTCAACAGAAAGCTTAACATTCAAATGTAAATGGCATCCTTTTACAATAAAACCAAGATGACACTAGTCAATATTTTAGCAATGCAAATAAGAAGAAAGCCAATGCTCCAGCATTCTCTTCTTGTGCAGTTGTGTTCTTCAATAGGAACCAACCAGCTCAGGTTTATGACCTTGTTCTGTTACGTTGAGATACCGCCTAATCCACATCCTAGGCTTTGTTGCATGATGCAAAATTGATTTGTATCATTATGCTCCACCTTGTAATACCACAGATTGAACTGATCAGGATGATGGGATTGTTCTGCGCTTGCGCATTGCCCATGGGCCTGAAATACCTCTGGAATCCTGCTTCAGGCTAAGTGGTGATGCAGTGTGACACAGCAAGCTTCAGAAGCTAGGCCAAAAGAGCAATCGTCTTTACAATCACCTCTCTCTATGAGAAGGATTTATCCTTGTGGGTTGAAAGCAGCCAGAAGAAGTATGTGAGCATGTGGTATGTGGTACTTCAGTTAAAGCCCAGACAGAAGGTTGTATCTGCATGTCCTAAAGGTATGATGTAAATTAAATTAAAGTCTCCTAATGGTTCCATATGCTCAAGCTGGAGGAGCTCCCGTTACAGATGTAGGCATGTGTGTGAGAGACTGCCCTGACAAGACAAAAGTCTGCAGGCAACTTAGACAACAAAATAGAGCCAAAAGTCTGCTCTGCGTGCATTTATGATCACAGATCGCAAGTAGAGATACTGTATGAGGATATTTGTGGATATTTCTCCATAAAACGACCCTGCACACTTATGTATTAAAGCTGCCAGGTTAAAAACGAGACAACACATCCTGCTGTGGCCTGGACTAAAATGGTGAGGTCAAATCTTTATCTGACACGATTGATGCTGTTACAAAGGTAAGGGGTAACATAACCAATATTTAAAAAACAAACAAACAAAACCCTAAATGTTCCATGTTACTTTTTGCTTTAATTATATACACTGCATTACACATTACACATTACACAGACAATAAATAATCAGCCATCGCTTGACGACTGCCTCTAAAAATGGCCTGTAAAGTTAAACATGACCCAACCGCAGGCCTTTTAAGGAAATGCTTAACTCGCACCTCCTAGCAACAGGATGTGTTGATGTGACCCTGCTGGATCTCTCTATGAATCTCTATCATGTGTGTTTCCCCAGCTGACAGTATACTGGTTAAGACATATATTAATACTCTTGACACAATAATGATGGTCTCACATGTCATGAGGCATGGTCAAGCAGTAAATCTTGACTCCTGGCTCACTTTTCTCTTGAGAGGATGTTGACATTTGATTCCCATAAATCATCTAGTAAAACATAGCTCCTAAATAGGCATCTCAAGTTCCACCTGACTCCTTCCAATGAAGTCGTTAAGCAGCACAAACTGGGTGAACAAGGGTAGTCTACACCTCTCCCCAAAGCAACAAATGTACCACCTCAGTGACCTATTCATAATTTCTTTTTATAACTTACTAGAGTTTCAGTTTCACACCCAGTCAGTCAGGGCAAGGCATGTCCAAAAACATGTCTGAAGCATTTATAAACATTGTAATCAGGAAAATGCTCACCACTACTGGAATTCCCCATCATTGTGGTAAATGAGGTCCATGTCTTCATGGGGGTTATGCAACATGAAACCATACCATCAGCCCCAAACAATTGCTACCATGACTCACTTGTTGGACCACAATACTTTACCTGTCCGCTAGGATCCAGGTGGGTCATCTGCTCCCATTTCCCATGGAAGCTTAAAAATGCTATACTGATCTGTGGGATACTCAAGTGTGGTCTCGTGTATTGAATGTGGTTGTGATTGTTCACATGGACAATTCTAGCCAAGTGGCCACGATAAGCCACTGCAGTGTCCACTCTGGGTGGCAATACCTTCTGTGACGTTTTCTTGATAGATATGTGAAACTGTTATCAGGAATGTTAAATGCTCACACAGTGTCTCATCCATTTGGCACAAACCATCACACCTTGTTAGAACTCAAACTTACCATGAGCATGCAAACCAACATCACTCTCGAGATATCACTTCAAATCACTTTGACTGGGGATTTTTCCATGCTGTCCCCTGACTTTTAGCCAGTACATGCTGGCTAACATTAAGATATTCTTGTAAATGTATGAGGGTTTAATACTACAATAGTTTTGACATTTAAAGCTTACAGGACTTATATTTAACATGTGCTTTACTTTGTATGGGGCAGTTTTACAGTCGACAGGATCTGCATTCACACTCCCAGATCCAAACACTGAAATACTCGCAAATATTTAAGACTAAACAAAGCTTGGTTAAATGTACTATGGTTTCTCTCAGGATTTTCTTTTTCTCAAAATGAGTGAAAAAACTCAGAACTGCCAGTCCATAGAGGACTACAGTCTATACAAATTGCCATACAGACACTCAGGCTGATATAAAATAAAGCATACATAATTCCAGTCATTTTATCAATGTAATTTTATTTACACTAAAAGATACTGTAGGCTCTATTTTTAAGTGAATGCTAATACTCACAAAACCCTAATATAGAAGAAACCAGTATTCTCCAGTAACAGAGATGCACTACTCTTTATAAACTATTATGAGTATATAAAAGTATGTAATGTTATGATTAACTAGCTGATATTTAATTGAGGCTGAACAGTGCATTGCTCATAAACCTCTGCCTAGTGATGCTTATATACATATAGTGGAGAGTGGTCTGTCATGGTAATTATATCATCAACTTATCATACAATACATGGGCATGTCTGTAATCATTTTTGTTGACCAATATTGTCTATTGTGTTTACTTGTGCATGTTTGTTTAGAAAAGTGTGAATGTCACCTATGTTTTAGTCAGTAAGATGATTCTGTTCTCTTGGGTGCTCTCCGTCAGAGGCAGGCCTTGAGTCTAACCATGTTGGAATGTCCTTTGTCAAAGAGTGCAGTGCATGCAATGGCCAATGCACTAATGCATTTAATGGTCTTAAAATTGCAATCACTTTGTTTATTATGTGTGTTTATTGCAATTATTTCTGGGACAATGTAACATTTAAAAAATGTATAGTGGCAGACCTGTTTGGACTTCAGACCTCCCCTGTTGCTGTTGCATTTATATGTTACAGCTTACATTCTGGACCTTCAGTATACACTATATTTCCAAATGCATTCAGCTACTTTAAGTTAGCCTCGTGCAGACACTCTTTGCTGATGCAAATGCACACAGCTTGTATAGTCCCTTGTATAGTATTGCCAACAGAAGAGGACTCTAAAAAATACAAACCTATTACTCCCGTGACTAATGCCAGGTGTGGGCTACAGGGATATAAAGCTCCAACAGATGCTGTGGAGCAGAAATGTGCAATCTGGAATGATGGTGCTGAATCCTTGGAATGAATTAGGAAGTTGGGGTGACGTGGGGTGGTGATCATGCAACATCCTGACTCTTGTCATGGAATGCAATCAAATCCTCACAGTAACAATCCAAAGTCTAACAGAAAGTCTTCCCTGGACAATAGAGACAATTATTCCAACAAATGCAGGACAATTAAGTAGGTTAATTCATTTTTTTATTTTATTTTAACAGTTTGTAAGTAACAATGAATGGGCAGGTGTCCCAATACTTTGGTATATGTAGTGCATCTACACTTTTAAATGTAATTTTAGGAAGTCTTAGTTTAAACAGGAAGCAAATGCTTAATAAAACTAAAAATATGCAATACACGTTGTGGGGAAAATCTCACCCTAGGAAAATTGCAGAAATCACTGGTTGTGTGGCCCAAACCAGCAGGTCTGTGAGGTCTGAGAGTGTTCTCCACTAAATGCACATTTAATTTGCCTGCATATGTGTTGCAGAGGATTTTAGCATTGGAATGTGTCATGAGTAACTTTATAGTCTGCCTGTATATGTTACTCACTCAATTTGGGGTGGGAGGCACTGATTCGGCCCATATGGAGCTTTGGGCATTTCAAAAGAGATAAATACCCTGCATATTTTGCCATTACTTACAGCACAGAACAATGTGTTGCAGGAGAATTAGGTTCATTAATCTAATGATTATAGTAACCAGTTTAAAGCAGCCGAATTAAGGGTAGGTATCAAATGTAAACAATGTTTACTCTGAAAGAAATCTGTAATATAATGAACCTAGACCTGTAATGGGAAATTGAGGACTCAATTTCATGCAAAAAAAAATAAAATGCCAATCAGCACTGAAATACAAGCAATATATTTCCTTGACAAATATTATGGTAAATTGATTACCACTGTTTAACATGCTAACAAATCTTTCAAAAGATGTAATTACTGTTATGTTTTCATAATGGCCTGTATGATGGATTACACTCTTAGATATAATTGGTAATTTATTTCGGAAACCATTGTTAAAACATTTTTTTTCTCTATTTCTCTCTACACAGGAAGATGCCAAAAATGGGGCCAACAGGGTGACTTCTGTTCATTTGGTTTCATCAGCATGTGGTTTGACCATGCTGTTGAGTTTCAGTGCTTTCTGCTAGAAATTTATGAAAAGAAACAACTGTATCCGGACTGGAAGAAATTATTTCACTACAAATATCACTGAAAAATATGTTTTTCTTCACTCTACACCAATCGGTACCATAACACCATCAGCCTAAACTCAAATCTCAATAACAAGCCTTAAGCTTTGGCAAGGTTGACCTACTGAATCCCAGAATTCCACATAAAACCGAGAATATGAAAAACATAAAAAAAAAACTGTTGCCAGCAGCTTCTAAGGGAAGTTACGCATCACTGTACAGTCAGTTTGTTTTCAGTTGCTATAAGCCAAGACAAAGTTATTATGCTAATCCAATTTTATGGTCCATATTGATGCCAGCATTTTGTTCTTGGCATAATGGTGGGACTAGCAGTGAAGTCCTGTATTACCTGGGCATGAAAGTTAGACTAGGATGAGGTTTACAATTCGGGAAATCAGACAGAATTTTAGAGAAAACTTTACCAGGTTATGCATCAAGTACGTAATCTTGTTGGTCTCAGCTTTCACTTCCTTTGGGAAAAGTGAAAGAAATCTCTAATTAAACCTTAATATAACTGCAATAAGGATAGCCCCTTTAACTGTTTTAAGCGGATAAATTGACTATATTCTGTGTTGTTGTAACCCAGGTCTTCCTCCCACTATTGTTGGTTAATATTCGTGTAAAGAGACCCACCACCGGTGGAGCAGCTAGATATTTTGTTAGAAAACAATTAACTGAGCTCTGTGAGTCCAAGATCTTCTCATTGGCCATGGAGCGTGAGACATACAGTATCTCAACTCATTCTAAGCTAATCTGTTTGGGGAAAAAACAGCAGCTCCATGATCTTCATGAATTGTTTCAGTAAACTGAGAAACCAACTTTTGGTCACAGTCTCAGGCAATAATGTGTGAATGAGCTGAACTGCAGAGATTGAAGACAGCTGATAAAGGTTTCATGACACGCTAATACAACTAAATCTTCCAAGGCTGTGCAACCTAAAAATAATTTTCATCCAATATTGCAGTTTCAATGGCAGACTGTATTACCTATTCTGGTTCATACAGCATGTACGTTATGTACTACATGAATTAATCTTTCATATATAGGTGATATATGTCTTATGTACATGAGTGATGATGCTTACTTAATGTTTATTACTTACTTTGAGTGAAGGCCATCTGCTCCAAAAGGTTGTAACAAGTACTGGTGAACTGTTTTATTTCGTAATGTCCCAGCCAGCTTTATTTTCTTTCGTGATCGATGTAGATTGATGATGTAGATTGTTATAGATCCTCGGACGTAATTGTGACTATAAGGAATGGCAAGACAGAAGCCAGCTTAGTGATGAGAAAGCACGCAATATTCTTATATAAGTATCAATATCATGTTTAAACCACAACAAGCATGCAAAAATAGCAACATGATAGGAGAAGGAAAAAATACTTTATAATTTTGAATGGAAGTCAAAATAGTAATTCTGAAGCATTTCTATTGGCCCATGCATATGGGCCCCAGGTTAGCAAAAACAATGGCCAGAGACCTTGAAATGTGAAATGGAACAAAATCCAAAAAATGGCAAAAAAAATTAGGTCTAGTTCTTGAATGATAGTAAAAATATTTTTTATATATATTATATAAATTAAATGTTGTAATTTGTTTTCTTTTTTCATTTACTGATAAACTATTCAATATTGTTTTCTAGTTAAAACCACTCCAGTTATCTTACTCCATCTTATTATCTTTTTAATTTATTTTGGTTTAAAAACAAATGAATGTAAAAACCAGAACGGTGGATGAATGGGTCTGCATGTGGCTTAAGATAGTGCTTATGTTACAGTGCCTATTCAACATAAATGCTGCACTTTGGGTTAAAACTGCTGAAGACCAGACTTTGGGGGTATTAGACAAAGATAAATATCTGGCAAAGCGATAAGGCAAACAAGATAAAATCCAATAAGGGGTATAATGTAAAGGCAAGAACAACACAGCTGTAGTGAATACCACATGTTGCAGAGGAGCAAGTGAGCGGGTCAGAGCTTGGCTTTTGTCAGACAGGCCTGTTAGTAATCTCTCTGAGCATTACCATCCTGGCCTCCCATCCTTTACACCTTGGCATACAGCGGATCGAGCTTGTGGAACTAAAGCAAACTTGAAAAAGGCCAAGAAACAAAAGGAAAACAGTCCTCATGTGATACGAATGTGGTGTCTCAGTTTTAATAGAGTTTGGTAACTTAGGCAGAGATTTTCCATTCGACTGCATTAGATCAGACAAACAGATTGAATAGTGATAAACACTGTCCAAGACTTTGAAAGAATGTACTTCTAAAGCATTTGCTTTGGGAACATAAACATTTAATATTTTGTTTGATGTCAGTGAATGGTTCAAGCAAACAATGGACAGGATAATCCATGTGGCATAAAAGTGAGCTAGAAAAAAGAGGCCTGTTTTATATAAGGGTATTCTAGTGAGTTGAGTTAGCTAGAGCAAAATAAATACGTCTTACAATATTAAAGACAATTATATAAATTGTTTATATGCATTTTTACAACAACAACAAAAAAAATAAAAATAAAATAAATAAAAATAAATAAAAATAATAATAATAATAATAATACTGACCCCTCTTTCAGTCAAATCCACTGTATTATAAAGCCTAGTAGTCTTTGTCTTGCTCAAGCTGACTGATAGCCAGTTAAATTACAAAACTGAATTTGTTCCAAGACATATTGAGGAATTGTGTACATTACAGTCTTTCTCCTTTATACTGTTGTCAGAATATTTTAAATGTTGTCTATGCCCAGAGGATTTCATGTGCAACTTGGTGCACATCCAATGATAATCAACATAAAGTCTATCTATGGGTCTGTTAGCTTCTAACTATTCAAGGTCAATTTTCTTAGAATGAATGTCAATGATACTGTCATCAGGGCAGAATGGCATCCATGAAACTTCATTCCATATACCTTTCATAGTACTACATATTGTACAGGTTAGGTATGAGCCACCCTTGGATGAGGCTACAAGAAGTGCAGGCTAGAAGCCAGCAAGAGCTCCAGTAAGGTAGCCTGTAACTGAGCTGAAGCAGGAGGAGAACAGTAAGCCTACACTGCTGCTGACAAGCCAGCAGGCCCTGTGCACATCATCCTGGAAGTAAAAGATAACCATCAAAGGGGATGGTGGTATTTTTTATCTGGTCTGGGGACAGACCCTCCTATTGTCCCCTTACCTTGCCCTCCCTAGCAAAAAAAAAAAAAACTCTTACCAACCTGAGCTGGGATAAAGGCTTCTGCTGCCTTTCAGCAACTGTGTGACAGTAGAAAGGGCCCCTGCATACTTGATAATTGATACTTGTTAAATTTTATGGCTAGTCACCCTGAAAGAGTGGATGTCTGGAGTCAGTAATTTATGTGCTTGAGCATAAGCAGATATGAATAACAGCATTAACCACTCTGGGCAGTGTTCTCAAATAACTGAGAATATGGCATGTGGTGGCAGGACCTGCCAGATAGATAAAAATTGTTCATGCATTTAAATGTTTATGAAGGGAAGTGCCTTGTAGTGACCATCGCATGTTAGGGTCTGCTCTTGCCCTGTATAATTGCCAGCAATTTGCATTTCATCTTTCCTTTCAGTGAATTTAATGAACACATGTGGGACACACTGAGAAACCTACTTGTGGAAGCTGGTACAATGTGCATAGATGCGCAGCTTGTCTCTGATTACTTTCCCTGGGCGTGGTTTCCTCTGGAGCCCAGCAACATGCACTGCCAGCACCCTGGGGCCCACAAGGTGTTTAAAGAGTAGAGACAGCCAGTAATCCTGCAACATCAGTAAACACATATTGCACATTACAAAAAAGGCTTGTCTGACTCACTTTAACTGGGGTCAGGGCACATGAACACATAGAGTATATTAGGGTAACAGATGCTGCTTTGCTGGTGTGTGTCACATCTGGAGAAGACAGGCATTCTCATACAGGTTGATACAAAAGATTAAAAAAGGTTTACTTACCGACATGAAGCAAGTTAAACTAAAGTGGAGTATTGGGACATTCATGAATTCAGTTGTTTAGTTCAGTCCCATTGTCAGATGTGTAAAACACCTATATATTCAGTCTGCTTTTAAAAAGATTTGTGTATTGTTTTTGTTCTAAAGAGCCATACTGTTATAGGATGCCACGATTGCCACAAATTAGGGCTGGACAATTGATATTTATATCGATATCATGGAAGAATCAGAGTGGGATATGGGCTGAGGTGAGTTTTTAATTACATTCTGTTTCAGTCTTGTAGAGACCTTTTTTCATGCTCCCTCCCTGTGCTCCACCCACTGCTCTCAGCTCCTCCTCTACTCTGCTCCCCTTCACCCCCATTTGAACTCTCACATATACACTATGGAGGGGGAAGAAGGATTTCATAGGTTGTACTATTTTTTTCACATTGTATTTTTCACATTATATATATATATATATATATATATATATATATATATATATATATATATATATATATATAATATTTTATATCATATATCGCCATTCATCTACAATATAACAGGATATGATTTTTTTGTCCATATGGTCCAACCCTACAACAAATAAGTTGCAACAAGTAAATTTCCTGCCTCTTAAATATTCCACAATGAGTGAAATTATTGAAAAATGGAAGCATTCAGGACCCACAATAACTCCAAAGTGACAGACCGTGCATTGATGGCTGAAGTACATAGCGTATAAAAATCACAAAGAGTCTGCTGATTCAGTTACTACATCTTCAAAATCTGCCGTTAGAGCTACAGACCAACACCATATTAACGCCTCTGGATTTCAAATGGGATGTAATAAAAGCTCCTGTAATGTATTGTGCAGGTGTCCCAGTACGTTTGTGTAATACAGTGTATTAATATCAGTATATGTCAACAAAAGAGTTTTCATTTGAGTGTGGTAAGAGTGAAAGGCTTGTCTGAAATTGAAGATGAAAAGTGTGAAAAACAAATAGAGATGCACAACTGAAATGTGCATTTCGCATATCAGTTGGCTTCGCTTTAAGGACTGCATAAGATTTGTGTTCTTTTGTCATGTGGTTAAACAAGCCCACCCATGCCTCAGCATTTTATTAAGAGAGACATTTTCTTGGACCCCCATTTGGAGAAATATTACTACAGATATTATTTGGAGGCCTTTCCTTTTATAACTGGGGAGCAAAGAAGTGAAGCATTTGTTCTTTCACCAAAACAAAATGCTTTTGTAGTTTCAAGGCAACATGATGCTTGCTGTTTTGAAAATTTTGTTTTTGCTGTTTTTGAAAATCCCCATGTTTTTGTACTCATGCAACGACTCATTTTCCATTCTCTGGACTGTGTTAATCTCTGCCCATGTACATTTGATGTGAAGACTTTGTTAGAGTTTTGTTATCCTTTGTACAGAAAGAGTGATGTCTGATGCTCTGTATAGGTACGGCAATTCCTAAATAAATTCTGATTCGACCATTTTCTTGAAACAAACCCACTAGTCTGCATGACCAATCAAATTTCCCACAAATTGTCCATTTCTTTTGTCCACCTTGGCTGGAAACAAACAAGTGTTTCACTTGAAATGTGGAAACTCATTTTATCCAGAACACTAGCTTGTAGATGCCACAATACAGTAGAAAAGGGTCCAAGTGGGCTTCCTCTGTAATCAAACCATTATAATCCAAAAAGATAGTATCAGCACATGGAGTAATAGTTAGAAAGGTTAAAAAACTGATTGTGTAAACATAACCAATACTCTGTCAGTCATTCTCATGACTACAGTAGATTTAGCTTAAATCTTCTCATCAGTTCCTGAACTCAACACCTAATTGAAAGGATTTGGAACAGCATGTGTGCATCAGGACTTTCCCATGCAATCCTGCATATGGCAACATTTAAAGGCTTCTTTTTCAGGGAAGCTTTAGCTTAATTTGCTTCGGCAGCAAATACTATAGAGGATTTGCTATAGTTACTGGGGAAAAGGTCTCAGCAGAAGAACAATATCTTTATATTGTCATGTATTAACACATATTCAAGAATAAAGTATCACTGTGAAAACAATATGCAAGACCACATGAATCCAGGAATGTCTCTTACTGTGATGCAGCAATGGCATAATTATAATCTTTATTCTACAAAAAAACAGTTCATGTAGCTAATAATATAAGCAGATGAAGTTAAGAAAGTAACTTGGGGGGTTGGGGGGGGGGGGGGTGGAGTGTGGGAGACCAGATGGCTGAGCTTGTATGCCAGTGGACATCAGGAGAGTGGCAGGTGTACTGGGCAGCAATTCTAAAAACCATGATACTAAGACTGCCAAGCCAGCCTCACTCACAAATAACTCTTAATACAAATACAAATAGTATTTATTTTAAGCACAAGTTGAAATCTCCAAATCCAAGTCCAAATCTCAGAGATGAATACTAATCAGCTAGAGTTGGCACAGTAAGGACATGCTCAAATGTAGTTGCTCTGAGAGCTTCTATGTCCAGTAAAAAAACAGAAACATAATAATGTAAAATTTGCCACAAAACTTTGCACAGTCTATTGTACAGTATTTACACATCTATTGGCTATAAGATGAGACTTTCATGGGATATGTGCAATAAGAAAAGACTGTCAAAAAAGGAGGCAAGACTCAAGATTCATCTGTCCAAAGGTGTACTCCTTGCACACCTTCAATAAAAATCAAATGTCTTTGGTCTCTTTCTGATAGTAGATGATGTAATTTTGCATTAACTGTGGTAAGAACTTCCTGTAGGTCCTGTGAAGACTAAAATCATGTAACATTTTTTTAAATGTTCTCCGGTTGAATGGTGCACCTGAATTTCATTTTAGAGGTTTTAATTAGTAATAAATGTGTGGAAGTACAAACTTTTCCTCACAAGAAAATTTCATTTCTATGAATAAGATTTTACAAATTATTTGAAAAGACACTTTTCAAGGACATGGGTTAACTATGTTAAAGACATACAGAGGGTGTACATTTTTTGTGCATGAATGTATGTTTGTGTTAACAAGCCATCTTAATTACTTAATTAATAAGAGCTATTTCCTCGGATATTACAGTATACAATAAATCTCTATGAAAACAATGGACAAGGCCAGTTGTGGGACAGTTGGGAAAGCACTTCTTTTACATCATCTGATGTTGAAAGAAGACATAAAAGTGGTATGACAGAGTGGAAAAAATAGATAGGCTAAGAGGGGAGTGATTTTGGGGTTGGACAGAGAAGGACGAGGAAGGAGAGGGTTTGGGTCAGCCCTGCAGGCTTGACTGAAGGATTAAAGAGAATGGGTCTGGACATAAATTTCTCTGCAGGCCGACAGGTTGGGCCTGTTGCAAATTCTCACAGTGGGAAGTCTGGCAGTTCCCACAGACACCCAGCTATGTTTAAAGCATTGTGATCCCAGCAGGGGGTGGCTATTCTAAGGAATGACCAGAGATATTAAACTTTTCAGAGATAGGATTTTTCAAAAGGAGGAGCATTTGACAAAAGTCAACTATGAAGCGCAAATTTATGGAGGATGGTCATTCATAGGCAAGCTGGGCTGGAGTATCTTGGCCTGGAATATTGCCTGTGGTCCTGTGGAGAGGCTGACACACTATGCATTCCAAAAGCCTGGAGCATAACGTTTTACTTATACATTCAAGATAAGTTTGGTTTTTTTTTCTAGTTTTAATCTAATGTGTTTCTCATTTATTTGCTCTTGTAGGTTTTGTACTAAGCTAAATTATAGAGCTCCACTTATGCCAGAGCTTACTTTAGAATAAGGTTCTTATCACATTTTTTGTGCTATAAAGAGTCATCCATAAATCATTTTTACAACACATTGGCTGGGCTTTACGTTGATAAATGTCCATATGTGTGGTGTGGGCTTGTGGATGTGGATGTGAGCTTAGGCTCCACACATTACCCTATGAGGTGCACTTCTGTTTTATCACTGTAATGGACATGCATGCAGTTATTTTACTTTTTAAGTC
This sequence comes from Acestrorhynchus altus, assembly GCA_034509495.1. NCBI lineage: Eukaryota > Metazoa > Chordata > Actinopteri > Characiformes > Acestrorhynchidae > Acestrorhynchus > Acestrorhynchus altus. Next base: position 20,745,780 of record CM067506.1, on the reverse strand, counting down.
ATTTTAAGATGTATTTTCACTAGATTTACTTAAATGGCAACGCAACAACTATGAAAGATACAACGCTGCTCTGGCGATTAGGATCTTCAACAAGCCCTTTAAGCACCCACAATAACACTGCAAGTCTTCAGTTTGTTCTGTTGCTCTAGCAGGCTGACCTCAATAAACCAGGCAAGAAGCAAGAATGAGGTACACATTATATCGGACAAAGCTGGTCAAGCCTCCTAGCATGAAAGCCTGCGTGCTGTTGTAGTGGCTACCTGTGGAGTGTCCTAGGCTCAGGTTGCATGTCTGTTAGTATCTAACTGTTCCACACACACATGTTTGGGGGGCAATGGGTGGGGGGAGGCTGGCGGGAGCAGATGACACTGTCCTGGGGTATTTGACAGAGGGTTAGGGTTTCAGTGTACCTCACATCAGCTGCCCAGTATTCAACACCATTAAACACCTTTCATCTTGGCTAATAGCTCCCACGGGAAAAGCTGCAAAGTGCCCAGCAAGCAGACTGAGGAGAACTGTCTCAGACACTCACTGTTTCATATGACTGAAAGGCTTTTCACAACAAAACAGAAAGCATATCTTCAGGGTGGCTAATCACTGTACATTTGTAAAGATTTGTTTGTCTTTCACCATTTATTGTTTTCTACATATTTGTTAAGTAACAATCTTAGAGAATAATAAAATTCATGAAGTGTACCCTCTAATCATAGGCTTTCTGTATGCTTCCGTGTTTTTAATTGCTGTACAAAAGGAATATGAGCTTTTATCCTTGTTGGATGCCCTGGATTTTCCCAGAGTAAGCTTGCAACTCTTTTGGAATTTATTGTTGCTGTTTTTTGTTGTTGTTCAATCAGTTATGTGTTGTTGTTCAATGAGTGATGAAAATATTAGAAAAATGTGTAAAATACATATTCCTATTTTCCATCTGTTCAAAATGATAAAATAAAAAATAAAGTCTGTGAATTTTCATATTGAGTTACCTAAAGTTTTTAAAGGGAAAAGCAGAAACAGTGGCTTCTCTCGATATACAGTGACCAAGTAAAAAACAACACAATTGCCTTCATAAAACTCGATAACCATGCCAAATCATGCAAACCGTGCTGCTTAATAATCAAGTCATATTCATAAAATGATCATTTTTACATGTGTCTTCAGTAATTAGTGACAATGAACTGATACTTGTTAATGACCAGAGCTTGGTGCCTGTAGAACCTTATATACTGAACAGGACATTGCACATCTACTTATTGGTTCCTTATCAATGTGTTTTTATTTAAAGACTCATAATGTCTGATGTTAATTTGTTTGTTAATTTCTTTTAAACAGTAAAGGTCATATTTTATTTGTAATGCATGTAGTGAACGCTTCAAATTTCACTTCTGATCAGGCTTATAGTTCATGAAAATAGTAATAATTCTAATTACTAGAATATTTAATTTAAAATCAGAGTATCAATTCATATATACATATATATATATATATATTTCAGATGCACTAGTAATAACACTGAGCAAGTATCTACATAAAGAAAAGTAAACTGCAAGTGCAGAGTACTGGATGCTGTTTAACTGCTTTCTACTGTTTAGTTGTCAAATGGTGACAAAAATGTAACTTACTGGTAAAGGGTTGAAGTGCTGGTCCACTAGATGGCTGTAACCATAGTCGAAAAAGGAGTGTCGGAGAACAACATCAACCCCTTGCATAGCAGAAATTCCAAGTGTGTTGAGCCATCTAATCCAAATAAAGAATTAAACCAGTGTATACAAAATGTAACAGCTATATTAATATATATATATAATATTTATGTTTGCATTGGGCTTAAAAAGTGCTTATATATGAAAGAATAGCACTAGAGGCTCAGATGATTATGACACAATACTTACAAGAAGCAAGCGGCAAATGTGTCCGACAGATTGTTGATTCCTCCAGCCCATGCAGGCCCAACTCCACCCAACCACACCCTCTTTTCAGGAGCATGAAGCTTAACTATCTGCAGAAAAGAAAATAATATCCAGTAATTACTTAATCAACTTAAGTAGTAAACAAAGTGTGAGCATAAACCTTTTATTAAATAACTTTTAGTAATAAATTATAAGCCATACATAAAAAGACCAATAAATACAGCGCAGTGTCAATCTCTTTAGAGATGATGATAGAAATTTCAACTAATCAGGGTGTATCTTGGACAATTGCAAGCATTTCCTCTTCATAACTGATCCTCTTCATTGATCTTTCTCATCTTTAATAGGATTTCCATCAAACGTTTTTAGATGAAGTGCATAGGAAAATGTGGCATATATTTATTAGGGGTCTTCAGTAACACTTCTCGAATGCTACTTAAGGAGTACCACATGGATCCATTTCAGGAACACGGAGGTTCAGCTGTATTGTATATACACTCACTGAGAAATTATACTAATACTGGGTAGGGCCTCCCTTTGCTCTCAAAACATCAATTCCTTGTGTGATGGATTCCACAAGGTGTTGGAAAGATTCCTTTGAGACTCTGGTCCATGTTGTGTGTTTCACAATTTCTGCTGAGAATCTCCAGTTCAACCACCTCCACATCATTATACTACCTCCAGCAACAGTTTGGACCGTTGATTGTTTGGACTGTTGACAGGTTGGGTCTGCAGATACATACTGTTGGTAACCCTAGCATCTTTGAGGTTCACTGAGATTCATCAGACCAAGTCTTTAAATGTCCAGTTTTGGTGAGCCTGTGCCCACTGCAGCTTCGGCTTTCTGTTCTTCGTTGACAGAAGTGGGACCTGCCATGGTTCATTCATCTCAGTGTCTGATGTGTTGTGCATTTTATGATGTTTTTCTGCTCACCACAGTTGTACAGAATGGTTATCTGAATTGCATTAGCCTTCCTGTCGGCTTAACCTTTAGAACCCTAGGCCAAATTTGTTCAATGTTTTCGAAGTTTGTACTTTTATTCACCAAACATTTATTTTTGGTATTTTTAGGAGACACTCACGTGTGCCAGTTATTTTCAGGAGACCCTAGGCTGCTCAAATTTACTTCATTTGAGATGTAACTATTAAGAGAATTTAAATATTTGTATGAATTTTAAAACTTTTTACTTGAAAATAATTTGTAATGGATAGATGACCAAGGATGTTCATAATCATACATTGTTCATAATACTTGAATACTTTAAATTAACACTATGCGTTTAAAAACAGTCCCTTTCTTCTCATTTTCATCATAATTGCAATGACATGCCAAAAATCATGGGATAGTAGTATGTAAATTGATTGTTGATGATGACACTATCTCAGGGGATGGTTTGGGAACATAGGTATAGGTTGTGAAGTATTATGCTGTGAGGGACAAAGTGACATAATTTCAAGTGACACACAACAGTGAGTGTCAGATGGGTGAAATATTCTGTTTCCTCAATGCATGTGTTCACATGTACATGTTTGAGAATACATCTTAGAATACATTATTCCACTCAGTGGATAGCACAGTGGCCACCCATGGGTGCTGAGTGATTATGACCAGTCACAAGCAACTCTGACAGAAATCACATCCACATTAAATGCAGGAGGCTCCAGATTCTGCAGTTCAGTGCAGCATTTGTGCGACACAGCAAAAGTCATTGGACAAGATTTTAGTTCCTGTCCTATGACATTGGCATGACACTGTATAAGGTGAACATTACAACTTCACCATAACTAGTCACAGATTTGTATTTTCTTTAAAAATAAAAAAAAACTCATAAAATTATTTTAATAAAAGTGGATAAACATTATTTTCTTTAAATGAGTCACCCTCAGTGCACCATAGCCCTATAAGAAAGGAACCACTGTTTTACTGTTTTACTTTTAGTGTTATGTAGTAATTTAACTGAAATAAACACTGACCAGAGAAATTAAATAATGAGTTGGCTTCCATTACTATAAAACATTATAACTGTCAGCAGCAGTTCTCCAAACACCTGAAGCTACATTCCAAAATGGCAAAACACACTCTTGAGGACACTGAGTTATATTTCTCTCAATTGCCAGAAAGTGGCCAGGAGCCTAAAGTATCACCATTTTAGACACAGCTTTATTTTATGAGAGCAGCAGAGCTAACCAGATGATCTGTCTTTTTAACCCTCAAAACCCTTCTTAAAAGTTGAGGTTTTAAGGACTTGGTTAACACAAGTTGTTGAAATGAGGTCTTATTCTGACATCATACTCAAGAATAGATACTAATTGCTATTAACCTCAGAGGAAAAATAAGATGCTTTCATTTAAGGTAAGAATTTGTGCAGGGAGCCAGGTTTTTCCCCTCTTTATGGGAGCACTGTTCCAGATGTGAGCCTGACATGCATACAGGGATGGTTGCGTATTTGCAGGGAATGGTCCATGAGAGAAGGTTTATTCTGTGTTTTGAAACCTGGCACAACATGACCCCAGAGGGCCTGAAACAACAGGTATGATCCAACACAATGCAATAGTCCAGCTCATCAAATTGACTGTGGCTGATCAGGATGATACACCTGAGAAAAAGAGCACAGTTAACTAATTAGGAGGGAAGGAGGTAATGAGGACACAAGGGACTTCATCAAAGACGCAGACATTAACAGCTTAGATCATTGGTGTGAGGGAGCAACACAAGAATAAGCCTACAACTTGCAGTTATACTTCCTATTTTATATGCAATTAGCCAGATATTGTTCAATTCAAAGAATCTCACCTTTAACACTTTGTTGATCTGGTCTGTCAGGGTGTCCAGAAGCCGTGTCTTCAAAAAGTCCTCCACTTTGGTCACTCGTCTGTCAATGTAGTAACTGTACAGACCAGAAAACAGCTTAGTAAGACTTACACCATTCACAGCGAGCAAATGTCATAGTATCATCATTTAAACTATATCTGTCTGTACAACAAGAAATCCACAATATTAAAATTATGATAAGACTTTTTTAACATTTGGATGATTTGCACACACTCATTTTATGCATATGTATAAACAAGCTCCTGTATACCGGTGGTGCTGCTTTACTAAATGCACACAAACCAGCCACAATGTACACAGTATGGAGATTCTTTAAAAAGGGATTAATGGATGGGAACTCATTCAGAACCAATAGGAATATCAGATTTCACTATGATTATGGTTAGATTTAGAGGTAGAGTCAGGGTAAGCTTGAGTTTATGTTCAGTTTATATTAGGGTTATAGGGTTAGGCTAAGGGTTAGGTTTAGGTTGGTAAGTCCAGGAAATAAAGTTACATTGGTTGCTTTGTAATGTTCAAATCATTTTATTTCGGCATGTCTTTTGCATTAGTTAATTGTGCGTTTGCTCAAGGGTCTACCTCCATTCAGTGTACATTGTACAATTTCTAAAACATTTTGACAACATTCAAACAGCTTTTTTGAGACCAGACTCTTGAGACATAAAAATTATTTTTATGTTAACAATTTGAATAAAAGACCTGGATAATTTGATTCCCCACTGTAATATAAAATGTGTTAAATTTGAAGTTAAGCCATAACTGTTAAGGTCAGTCTACAGCTGGGCCAGCTAACAGATTTAGTCTGTGAAGCACATTAAGATGTTAAAGAAGATGGTAGTGACAAAATGCAGAACTGCTTCCAGTGGAATACAGACACGTCAAATTAGGAGAGAAGAGCTTAAGCTGAAGTAGCGATGGTCTGACCATCTGGTGAAGGGGTGAGGAAAGCAAGGGGCCTCCGTGAACTCCACCGGTTTTGAGCAAATCATCTGAAAGTCTTACAGAGCTGAAGGACTGGTGGGCCTCTGGGGACACTGACCCTCACAATTTACAGCCTCACTGGGACTAAGGCCATACAACTGTAGAAGCAACAAATCTTCATTATCCTTGGATTGAACAACCCCTCACCCCCTCCACCTCATTATTTTTAGCTTGTGTGTCTCCATTAGTGGTATTTTAGGTTCAGAGTGTACTGAACATTAGTGGTCTTTCCACTTGCCACGACAGCTTTCTTTTATACATACATCTTTATAAACCAGAGAGAGGAAGGCAAAAAAGAAAGGGAGAAAGAGAATTAAGAGAGACAGAAATGATACGCGTACATCTGTTTTATGGTACACTGCAAAACAGCACACAGCCTGCATGTAGACACAACGGAAAAGCTTTGATACAACACCAAGCAGAACAAAAGGATGGAGGAAACGTCTCTGGCACACCATATATAGTGTGGCCCATAAATCTAAGCAGACCATGATGTTATTATAATTCAGGTAAAAGCAAGGTGTCATTTTGATTAGAATTTGAAGTCTGACGTTGATTAAATGACCTACAGAACGACTTAAGACAGCATAGAAAGCCTCAGGGATGAGAAACAAAAATGAATTTAGATTGGATCTATTGCAAAGGTCAGGAAAGGTGGAGTTCAAGGTGCCCCGACTGTATAATTACAAAGGTGAATGTGTGAGCACATATGGTTTGGATTTGCCAGTGTGGGTGGTGTGTTTTTTAATTCCTTTAACTGACACTGCTTTTTCCTTCCTCTTTCTTTAATTAAGGTTGACCTCTGGATTAATGAGTCCACTCTGGGCAGTTAGAGTGTTTTCAGACATGGCATTTGAAGATTGGAAAAGCTCTCCAAACCCACTGTCTCTCTGTAGACACAGGGGGGCAGCTTAATTGGGAGAAAATGCAATCCCACATTTGCCCTTATAACTTGTAATGGCTTTAATCATTCTAAACACATGTTATATAACTCTAATTACCTCTAATTACTGAACACATTAATGAAAAACACTGCAGTAGATCTAATTAAAAGGCATAGAAAACACAAGACTGGGAGCTTAAAGAAATATACAGTTGTGGTTGGAGGTTTATGTCCTGGACATGAATCTCATGGCAGTATAGGGCTTTTAAATGATTTCTCTGAGCTATTCTTTGTTTGGAGCAGAATGAGTATACAACATACATCTCATATAGAACAAGTTAAGTTTCAGAAGGGTCTTAAATCAAAAAACCCTTAAATGTGGGCAAAGAAAAATTGCGGTGTTTTATTTTTTAAGTGGGTATATTGATTGATCTGGAAGGATGCTCATAGATTTAGTCAGGGATGTCTATTGGAGCCATTTCTACACAAATGTAAATGCCAAGATCATCAGTTCAAACTATTTTATGTAAGTAAAAGTTACAGTGCGGGTGTTTTGCAAGGCTCTGACAGAAGACTCAAAATGGCACTGGTTTGTATGGTCAGGAAAAATATGACCACCAAGGCACAGGATGTCATTAACTGGAACCTGCTGAAACACCTGCATCACTTACTACAATCAAGTGAGTTTTACATTGCCATGGACTAATAGGCTGCCATCAACAAAAGAAGCCCTGTTCAAAAATCAACACATTTGACTTTGGATGCTCCAACACAATATAACACTGGAAAAAGGTTTGCAGCTGATCACATGCACAACCAAAAATTCTTCTGCAGGAGTGTTTTAGTCAGATCGTCAGATGAAATTGAATTTACTTGGCTCTTGTGAGCAGAGGTATTTTTGGAATCTGTATCAACTGTTGTGTATGGTGGTGGCTGCATTATGCCCTGGGGCTCTTTTGCTGCCAGTGCAACTGCTAGACATTTGAAACCTGGACACAATTAGGTGTTCCAATAAGACAATGACGCCAAACACACTTCAAAGGTGGTTTCCTCCTGATCAAAGAGAGTTTTTCTTTGCCACTGTCAAATTTTGGCTTGTTCAAAAGAAGCTCAGACCTGGATCTCTGTAAAGCTGCTTTGTGACAACACTATCATTATAAAAAGTGACATATATTACTTTTATCATGATATGTACAATATATATCTCTCTCTATATATATAAACTTTGATTGATTGATTGATTGATTGATTGATTGATTGATTGATTGATTGATTGGTTGGTTGGTTGGTTGGTTGGTTGGTTGGTTGGTTGGTTGGTTGATTGATTGGACAATGGATAAAGCAGGCTAACAAGCTTTGGCAATTGCCAAATGATTGGGTCAGTACCAGAAAACCAACAAATTTAATTTAACTTAATTAACAATTCAGCTAAAAAGATTGGTCAGATATCCAATAAGCATGTTAAAGCTGGTGGCTGCCTACAGTTGGTTTACTTAAATGTTATTGTAGTTTCCAAACATTTTAAGATATATTAAAATATAATCACAACATTTAAAGACATTGATATGTCAGCATCATGATTTTTTAATAACAGTTATTTAAATACTGTGCAATACTTAGTACCATGATTTATATTCAGACTGCACCCCATCCAGTTATTCAGGACTTTTTCTAATAAAACACACAGTTGGTTAATGTTCTTTAAGCACTGACAATATCCACAATATGCTCAGAAAAGTACATTGCGTATCACAGCAATAACCTTTATCACAATACCATAAATTATCATATTGCCATCATTATATGTTTGTGGGTTGTTTATGGATCATAGATCACTAAAGCACAATTAACAGTTAGCCATAACTGTTGTTTCTAAATGAAGTTTTATACTCATATATATGCATATATACTCATTTCACAGCATGAGACTTGATCAGGACCACTTGCATGAAGAGTACTCTTGAGCTAGCAGCACCTGTGATTCCTCATGCTCTAAAAAAAAAGAAAAACTTTCCATGACCTGCAACTCGCTGCCCTGTATGTGTCTCCAGCAGCCCACAGTGATCTTTTCACTTTCCTTGAGGTACAGGGCTGTAGTAAGAGAATGCACAGCAGAGTCTCGTCTTCAGACAAGCTTGTAGCTTCACCTCCAGCTGACACCTGACCAGCCAACCAGCAGCTCAGAAATACAGCCAGCTGTCCAAAGACGAATTGACCAAAAACATGCTTCCAGACAAATTCCATTCAAAACACTGCATTCCACACACAGCCAACCACTAGGGAGTGTTGTGCTTAAACCACCACAGGACAAAATACCACAGGAAGCTCTTCAATTTAAACAAAAGAGCCATATATTGTCACACCGCTAGTATTTCGCTCTTTCTAAAGAGAAATCACCTTACTGATAACTTGTCTTTACCTGACTCCTAACCAAGCCCTCTTCCTTTACTTCAGAATGAAGGGTCTCAGCTTGTCTAATTCATTTCTATCTTTTAACTGGTAGAATCAAATTAATGCATTCAGGCCATTATGTTGCACTAATTGCTGACACAGCAAATGAACACACACCCCAGATAGCAATGAATGTCTGGCCCAAATGTGGCCCACATCGCCATAATTGCCAAAAGTGGACTAGATTTGACCCAAATGTGTCTGCTGTCTGGGATAGCTTGTTGATAGCTAGTCCCTCTAGAGAAGTACTACTAATAGAATAGGACTCTCTGGAGCAGACGAATATGAACCTATTGGCCCCATGCCTAATGCCAGGCCTGGGCTACAGGGAAATAAAGCCACATAGGAAGCCACTGAGCTGAAGAGCAGTGGAACTGGAATTATGCTGCTCCATCAGTACTTCTGTGGTGAATTGTGGAGTTGGGGTTGAGGCGAGGAACTAACCATCCAACATCCAGATCTCATTAACGTTCTTGTTGCTGAATGCAATCAAATCATCACAGTAATTCTCTATAAACTAGTACAAAGTCTTCACTGGACAATAGAAACAGTAGTTTATCTCCAAAAAAAGTAGTGTGCCCTTGATTACATTACCTTGGTTATGGAAGAAACAACAAATGAGCAGATTTCTCAAAGCTGTTGTTTAGATTGTCTACAAACAAAAGGATACTACTCATTTGGACAACTGCAGAACCTTCTCACCTTCTCACTGGCTTCATATGTTTATGTTAAAGCTAAAGAACCTGAACAGACTACAGGCTACAACTTAGTCTAACTGTTGAATATTCAATAATAATTTAGTAGTCTCTATATACTATAAATCAATATATTAAGTGCTGTAAAGAATATTATGTTGCTGTGTTCAATAAAGGAAACACAGAGATTTCCAGATTCCAGGCTAAGTCTAGACAAAACATTTTCCAATGGTTCCCACAGCACTGGTAGTGCTTAGTAAGACTTTTGTAATACTACATTTGGTATGAAAGTCTTGGTATCATGACAGCTCTAACCTTTATGGTCAACATAACAGTCAGTGTAATCTTACAAGTAAGCTCATATTGTATGAATACAAACTGCTCAACGGAACAGAAATGCCTAACCATATGTTACTGTGTTGGCCTATATTTCTGTTAGCATTCACATTTTTGTCTATTGTAGTTCCTAAATAAATAAGACAGATGAAAACTCTTTTTCAGTGTGTAGAAAATGAATGTTTTTGCTTTCAGCAGCTTTTCTAATATCAGAACCAGCTGTAGACAAGGGTATAACATTTTATATCACTTCAAAGTAATTGTGCTTAAGGACATTTGACAGAGACATTTGGCCAAGAGTTAGTCCTGCAATTTGGGAATTGAAAAGTGTGAAACAACTGATTGACAATTGGTTTCAGAACACAGCCCAGCCCAGTTAAAAGGTATGATGTTCTAATTGAAGTGCAATGTTTGTCATTACTACAACATAGACATATGTGTTCTGTTATTTGCATGTACATTTTTAGATGCATTTTTATGATACAATTGTGAATGCCACTTAAGATAATGTGTGACAATGTGTAGAAGTATTAAAGGGTTGAATACCTACTGTTGCCACGTAACTGCATCAACAACAGAGCCACCATTCTTCATGAACCTGTGGGGGGAAAATAAAGAGAATACTTCAGTTGGTGGGTGGGGATATGGCAATGGAAGGGCAGATTATTTACAGCTGCAATTTCAGCCTGCCCTGCAATTGTAGATGACCCTTTCTGCAAAGAACGCTGGTGTAGGCAGCCAACATCAAGGCCAACTAAGACACAAACTAAGCATTCACATGGAGAGCATGTTTATATGGCTGGTGGGGGCTGATCTTTCAGGCTATGTGTAAACTGGCTCTAGAAAGACAGGAGGTGACAGCTTAACATAGAGCTTGGCGATCCTTTTTAGGGAGAAAGGCTTAGTCTGAGAAGGCCTCACTTTCCAAACAGACATTCTGGTGGAGGAAATGCGAAAGTGTTAAACTGTTCCCATACCATTTCTTCCTAAAACTATTCCACCCCATCCCCACCCCCACTACCTCCCAGCACAGCAGACCTCTCTGTCTGCAGAGCTCTGACTCAATTTATCATTTCCATCTGAACTCAGACTGGTAGCAGCAAGGGGTGGCGTCTCTTTCTGAGGAAGACCATTGACTAGGCACTTGTGGTTATCAGTCAAATTTTCATCTGAGTCGGCCAAAGTTCCACCATAGCTCTTAACAACCGAAGCAGACAAACGTGGAGAGAGAGTGGTGAGGTACCGAGTAAGCAATCACACCATGAAGAAGCTTGGATGCAAAGAATCTGGCAGGCCTCTAAGGATCAGATAAAGTTAAGGCCCCTGATCTGTCCAAGATTTTCCCCTGAGAGTCTTTAAATGTTTGGTAATTTCAGCGCATGGTCTGAACATCATGGTAAATTTAGTAGAAGGTTCTGTACAACTACAGAGATGCAAATGTTTGTCGTTCTTTCCTTTTCTTCCTTACTTATTTTTCATAATTCCTATTGGACTAAGAATGTGCATAGAAGGTGCAGACAGGGGCTGCTGTCAACTGCTGATTGCTTGTGCAAGGAAGCTTTGGTTAGGCAGTGACATATTTATGCAAGACTCAGTCATGTGTGTACCATAACCAATTAGCAGCCACTCACTGTCTCCAACTGGCCTCATTATCCCACATTTCAAAGTTGTGGTCAGCGGCACAAAAACACAAACAACTCCAAAAATACCGACACATCAAATTTTGAAGTATTTACACTACCATTCAAAAAATTAGAAGCATTCTGAAGTCTGGAAACAATATTTTCAGTAAAACAAATCCCAAGTGCTCGAAGATGAATATATAAATCATTAAAATATTTTCATCTGAAATAATTAGTAGGAGAAACTGAAATAAAATGTTGATGTGAAATGAATGATGTACATACATAATATCTATACCATCAAGACGTTTTAATAATTCTATATTTTCTAATATTTTATATTGTTATATAATTTTTTTTTTTTTCTTCCCCTCAGTTAGGATGTGCAGATTTCCCAACCCCACTAACACTCTCTACCCATCACATATGATGTGTCTGAGTGTGAGGATGAGCACATACCTCCTCCAACACATGGTCAACTTCTGCCTTTTTTTTTTTCTTTTTTTTTTCTTTTTTTTTATTGTTGTTTAGTGTTGGGTCCCCAGCTCCTAAACAATGGCTGACAGACACATGTGCTGGCCAGCATCAATTGAGTGTGATGTGGGGAGAGAGTGCCATCTACCTACCCAGAGAGAGCATAGCCAATTTTGCACTCTCTCAGACTCTGGCTGCCGATGGCGATCAGACCTGTGATCCTCATATTATAGCATTTGTCTGCTGGGGCACATGGAGCCCTGAGTGAATGATTTATATCAAATGTATAATAATTTTATATATTATCAATATAAAATAATCAAATTGGCTTATTCATGATAACTGATTCCAAACTTCTGGCTGTGTAGATTTAATGAAAAAATGTTGAGAAATCCCATCTCACAACTTCCAAAATAAGACCAAAATTGGAACAATGTGTCCATAAAAACCAAGCACAAAGGCAGCACAGTTGGTGTTATAATAAGTTCCTTATTTGCATGGCAATGCTACCCAAAAAGTACACGTCAACTGGTTGTGTGAAAGCTTCTAATTTTGGTGTAAAAGTTAATACTTCTTATGTAAGCAAATGAAAATTCTTTTTTTTTGTAGTAAAGGAAATTAAGGTTTTGGAATTGAACAAAAACTTTTTATATATGAACTGCACTTGGTGTGGAAAACACTATTATGTAAAATAATTAAGAGTAAAAGGGAGAACAGTCAGAGCTTCTTGCCTTGTAGAGCAAGGATGATGCAGGTGGAGCATTGCTCAGTCACGTCATAAATCAAGTGACACTTTATTTAGCTGACAGAGAACTTCATTGGTGCAATAAGCCCCAGTAATAACAGCCCACTGGAAGCAGCATAAACATAGCTTGCAATGTCCCCCATAATACAGACAGACAGGGATACACAGGATTAACAAAGAATGGACTATGAAGCTATCTTATAGCACATGCATGACAATAAAAAAGAAATATCAAATTCTCTTTTTGTAACCATTTAAAATTCCATCCCATGTTGCTATAAACCAAGCTGTAGCAGTATTTGTATATATGGATGATAGACCTTACTGTCACCCCTTAGCACAAGTAGCTTAGAACAGTCCTTGACCTCTAACTTAGAAAATGGGATGATTAATAAGCTCTGGAACATATAAGCAGGGGGAAAAATGACCAATAATGAGACAAAGATTGCATCACTGCACTGATGTTCACTTGGATAACACAGTTAAATGTACTGTCATAGCCAGCATTGTGGAAGATGCAGTTGGCAGCTACAGAAGTCCAATGTGGGTGCCTTTCAATGCATTAGTGTTATTACTGATCCAGAAGACTACAGAAATGGCAATGCATCATAGTAGATGAATAGTTCTCAGCAAATTAGCTTTGTAATGTGATTGAATCAGTGATTTTAAGCTTAATGTGAGTTGATCAGTAGTATGATGAATGAGGTTAAAATCAGAAAATTATTCAACACTGTAGTAAATCACTTCTGCAGACATTTTTCAGTGTTTTCAGTGGTCTGCAAAAACTACTCTCCATTTCGCCAGCAATGTATCTGTGGGATACATCTTTCAGGACATCATTTTGCACATGTGAGCTCCCGCTGTTAGGAAAGGCAGATCTTTCCAACAATTCAGGGTCAAGAAACACACAACATTTCTTTCCCAAATACCCGCTGTGTGAGACTGAAACAGAGTCCAACATTTATAAATCTTTTATTCAGAACAATCCAAACAGGACTCTATAACAACTATAGCAGGCATGAGTCTAAAGGACACTAAAGCCTAAAGTGTCACATGGTGCATTGCTTTGAAGGCAGAGGAAGGAATGAAATATACTCAGACAGACACATGCTGGGTGAATAAATATGCTGTGACAGACGAGCTAAATGTTTCTTCAGGTAAACAGACTGTTAACATAATTCACTGTCTCTGGTTCAGGGGTAAAGCCACTTACTATAGGACTAAAAAGTTCACAATTTTTAAGCTGCATTTTTAGCTGTCAGAACTGAAACCTACCGAATCCTTTCCTACAATCTGTCATGATCTAACTCGCGGATACTGAGGTCTTGAAACCTGGACTACATATATGTTACTGAGACATTTACAATGATCAACCACATTAACATTAAAACCACCTGCTTGAGTTCCTATTGTGTAATTCCCCTTTGTGGCTCCAAAACAGCTCTGACCTGTCAAGGCATGGATTCAAGACCTCTGAAGGTGTCTTGTGGTCTCTGGCACCAAGATGTTAGCAGCAGATCCTTTAAGTCCTGTTAGTTGTGAGGTAGGGCCTCCATGGATTGGACTTGTTTACACAGCACATCCCACAGATGCTCAATTGGATTTAGATCTGAGGAATCTGTAGTCCAATCTGTAGTCTTTGTCATGTTCCTCTCACCATTCCTGAACAATCTAAATCTACTGTCAGTACTAAATGTTGCTGATAAGAATGAGTGTATTTGGTCTACATCAATGTTTAGGTAGGTGGTGCATATAAAAGTAACATCCACATAAATGCCTGGACCAAAGTGTTGCTGAATGTCACACTGCTGCCATAAGCTCGACTTCTTCCCACAGTGACCTTCCCATCTTGTGACCAGGTAAGGATCACATTTGATCATCCATAGTACATTGGCTGTACTACTGTAGCTCAAAAAAACTGGAATACTATGAAAAAGTAAATATTTGTTCATAATTAATTTAAAAATATGTTTTTTTATTAATTACATGTAAAATGACATATTTCAAGGATTTTGTTTTACTTTTTATCAATATTATTTATTACTCATTAAAATGAGAAATCCAATACCAATAAATTATTAGAATTTTGGGGTTACAGACCATTCCCATCACCCTACCCCTGCCAGTACTCCTGCTGGAAAAGGACACCAGCATCCCCATAAAGCTTGTCAACAGATGAATCCATGGAACCAGTGCTCTGAAATCTCCTGGTAGACCCTGCATTGACACTGAACACAGTGGACTGACACCAACAGATGACATGGCACCATAAACCATAACAGACTACGGAAATGTCACACTGGACTTTAGACACCTTGGATTCTATGCCTCTCAATTCTTCCTCCAGACTGTAGGAGCTTGAGTTGAAACTCTCAATTTCCAAATGTCATGCAAAACTTAATTTGATCTGGAAAGAGCGCTTTGGAGCAGTGAGCACATTCAAGTCAATTTTTCTCCTAAACACAGGTAAGACGATTTGGATGTTTCTGTTTCAGGAGAGGCTTGATATTAGGAAGGCAGCAGTTGAAGCCCCTTTCCTGGAGATGTGTGTATGATGGCTATTGGTTCACTGATACCAGCCTCAGTCCAGTCTTTCTGAATCCTACTGATATTTTTTCTTGACAACATAAATGACCACAGCCTTAAGAGGACTGTTTGCATCTTTTTGTACTACATTTTTCCCTTCCAGTCAACTTTCCTTTATTGTGCTTTAATACGGTACTCTGAGAACAGGCAGCCTTTTCAGCAATGACATGATTGTGGTTGCATGCAATGTGCTAGACATAGCATTTATTCAATTTGAATAGTAATTTACTTCAAATTTAAGAATTTAATAATTTGAGAAAATGGATTTCTATTATGAACAAAAATAGGTAGGAACTGACCACTGTATACTGGGAACAACCCCCAAAATCTGCCATTTTTGAAGATCCCATTACCCAATTGTCTAGCTGTCACACTTCAGACCTCGTCAAAGTCTCTCAGATCCTTAGGTTTTTCCTATTTTGCAGCATCAACTGATTGTTCACATGGATCTTAATATACAGATCCTATCCCTTCACAGGTACCTCTGTGAACAAGATAATCAATGATATTCACATCTCGGTGATTTAAATGTTATGGCTGACCCATATATACTGCTACAAAAAGTTGGCTTTCGGGTCTATTTTCTGTTGCTTAGACAGAGTTATCAGATCAGAAAAAACATTAATGAGTTGCGTCTTAAAATGTTTTATGCAACAGTTCAATCTAACCTCACAATGTGATATTAATTTAGTTATTGTCCTGCATAAATGTTGGAACAATCCCCAAGACAATATCAAATATGCTCCAAAAATTGCTGGTTTTAGATCCAGCTTCAAAATATTTTTTTGTTATCCTGTGCCTTTGTTTAAAACGGTCAACTTTGTCTTTATTTCATCTTTTTTATTTAATCTTGATTTGAGATTTAGTTTACCACTGCATTTTGTATTTAATATGTCTTTTATTTTTTTATATTAGTTGCTGGATCCAATTGTTTTATCACTCTAATGCTTTTCATTTTCTGTGTGTTTGAAGTGAAGGTACGCTAGTGCCAATATCTCATGTTATAACATTCCCTCTCATTATTCTCATTTGTATTATTTCCTAATTAAATCTATACAATAATAATAATAATAATAATAATAATAATAATAATAATAATAATAATAATAATAATAATAATAATAATAATTCAATGTAGATTCAATGCAAAAATACAATCAAGATGATATTTTGTCAAATTATGGTCTATGTGATGTACTATAGGATCAGCCAAACATCTTCATTTAAAAAATGATAATAGATGTTAACAACTGAACAGAAAAAACTGTATTAGGCCAGTGACTGATATGCAGCCACTGAAGCATCATAAGCATCATGGGCTAGTGACAATGTTATGCATATCACTGTTAAAGCAAATAATGATCTATAGGGTAACTCACTAACCTGCTACAGCCACTCACCCGTCCAGTAGCAGGATAGCATTTTTGTGAGGACGGCCAATGTTGGGTCCATAGAGACTGGCACGGCTGTAGTAGCGTACAGATTGCAGTAGTGTCTTCAGTAGAATGTGATCTTGAGCCAGTCGAGTGCTGTTGACTGATCTGGCTACCATGGTGCGGTAACCATTGGGCTCTACAAGAAAAACAAAGTCAAATCAATTAACTGAATTCTCAAGAAAGCTTTTACAGTTATTATCTTGAAGAATATATGACTTCTGAAATTAATGTTATATTATGAAGATACATACAAAAGGTCAGTTAACAGTCTACTTTCTGTAAATATGCTGATAACCTGGAGCACTTGTCTTTTTAGAAACAACATTCTTTAGGTAATATTGCCAAAAGTCATTGAATATCAATAAGTAATATGATTATGAAATGGCGTTACCTCAGGGGACAACTTGGGAACATCCACATCTGTATATGTGTTTTTTTTAGGTGAATGAGGTTGAACACTAACCAGTGTGCTAATGAATTACTGGAGTTTGGCATAATAGGTGGTGCCAGATTCCTCAATCCACAGTATCAGGCGTACACAGATGTGAGCCTTCCCAAGTCATTTGAGAACCTTTATTTGATGCATTTGTTCTTTACCAATTTAAAACTTCTTACAAACCTCTTTTACAAAAAGTGACATCATTCAAAGGATGCTTTGTAGCAGCGTCATGTTTAGGAATTTATTGGACAAGCTCATCAAGGTTTTACTGGTTTCATAAAAGCCTGTGACAAAGTGTGGTTAGTCTGAGATCTTGACTTTTATTATTTAAACCTCAAAATGATTTAAAACTAAGAAAATATATAAATGTTTAATATCCTGCACTATTTTTGTGCACAAATAGGACAGTTTTTAGGCTTATCTCTTCTATTAGTGTTTAGATAACACTCAACTAGATTTTGATTTTGTTAAAATGCTGAAGGTTCTACTTTTTACTCAAACTGTTAGATGAAATGAGTAAACAGTAATAGAATTATAATATTACATAAAAGAAATCCAAAAAAGCCAAGCAGAATCAGTTTCTCTGGTGATCTCAATCATTTAGAGATCACTGCTGTACATCTGATGGTCAATGATGTGAGTATGTGCTGAATAGAGTTGGTAAGTACCAATTCTTTTAAAAAGCCTCAATGTGAATGTTCCTCATTGAAAAACCAGAAAATGTTGGCACCAACAATTGCATATAAAAGCCTTTGAATTATTATATTATGCACAGAAAATTGAGTAATCCTAGTCAAGATAGGATGTGGTAAGAAAGCTTAGCATCAAACTAAAGTGTAAGAATTTGTGTTGACACAGTGCTGGGCCAGAGTCAGGTCAGAGTGTGGCCAAAATATAAAGATCAGACATTTCAACATGTTTTATTTTATTCTCTTGACAGAAATACTCTGACACTATGTAATTGTGTTATATTATGCTGTTGATTAAGTTTTGTACAGTACTACTGTTCTACCATATCATACTAGCTTGGCACACTTCATAATCAAACACCTATTGATAATCTTTGGATAGATCCATTTCTAAGAAATACTTCTTGTTCATGGAACTGTTTAAAAATTTGATCAGTAACAGATTTATCTTTGTGAGAAAACATGTCCATGACATCAACAATAAGAACAAACAAATGTCACAACCATTTTAACCAAATACTGGCATCTGGGAGAAAATAGCGAAAAAATATATTTTTTAATTTAAATAACCTACATATCCACAACACAGAAATCAATGCTCAAAGAAATCATGTACAGCATGATTCAGACTTCACACAACGCTTCACTGCTGTGCATGACAACATGCCACAAAAACAAATACAGTAAGATTACAAGATTTCAGACATCATATATTACCCATTTACTGGTTTTGTGCAAATTGATATGGTAAAGAATGACTGAAAACATTCCCTTGTAAATGTCAGAGAGAAGATGCTTCCCAGAATAAGCCACACGTACATAAAATGCCCTAGCTACCATTGATACATTTCACACAACTGAAAGAATCAGTTCACCCATGCTTCAGTAATGATTTCCAGAGCTCACAAGCATTGTAGAGAAGTGAGAGAATGTCTGTTCATTCCACTTAAAGTGATGGTTTGGACAAAAATCACTTTTATCTACTTAAGTGACAAACATATAGATAGGAGTCATGCTTCAAGATGCCCACTGTTTTACTGTTCTACTGTTTTACTTTTTGTTATAAATAATTATATTATTATAAAGCATCAGAAAGCATGCAATTGAGTTCATTTGACTTTTCTTAACAATTCAGTTTAGTTTGAGCCAAGTGTGAGAATTCATGCATGAGGTTTTTGGCAATGCAATAGTACAACAGAGCTTTGAAGTGAAAGTATTGGTATACAGTACAAAAGTACAATAATGTAACTTCACATTTTTTTTTTGTAAAAGTGTGGTAATTTCTTACTACACACACACACACACACACATACACACACACACACACACACACACACACACACACACACACACACACACACACGCATGCAGAGTCTCAATGTGGTCCAGAAAGTATTATAGACAGACTTACCATTACCCAGCTCCCAGGATATATTATATTTCTTGCCAGCACTGTACTTTAGCAGACTCAGGGCACTGGAAGCATTCCATGAGTTGTCAGGATTTCGGTGTAGGGCATTGAGCCCAAAGATCAGGTGCAGTCCAGCACAGTCAGCAAAATTGTACAGTTTGTCTAAAGACCTGGCTGGGAAAAAGCGAGACGCAGTTGTAACTTTGGCACTTTCATTGTCTTTTGAAATTTATAATCAAATATCAAACAGAGCATGGTCTTAAAGGCAGCAGGGCTATTTGCATGTGAAAACACAGGGCTAAACTATCCAGCAGTGCACAAAACAAACAGTGGTGGTGTAGAATAGCATTTTAAGGGGAAACCTTGGGATGAGTTATAATAATTGGGCCTCATCCTTGGTATGGTCATTGGTTATGTTTTGAAATTCTATCGGTTAAGAGCAGTGACAATAAACACAAATATTTCAGTGCCCTTTGACTTCATTTCCTGTGTTTAAAAAGAAGCAGCTGAGATGTCTCACATGGCCCAGAGGGATTTAAGAGAAGCTCAAACCTGTGTGTGATGTACCAATGGAGTTGAATTTCAAGGTCGCTGTATTTACTCACAACCAGTTTTGCACAGAATTTCATTAAGATAATGTTCAATATGTCTTAGATCAAGGATGAGTTTACACAATGCCTGAGACACTGAAAAGGTACAGAAATGTAGTAGTTTGTACTACAAAATTGCTAAGACATGTCTTAAAATCACATGGACTTTGTTAGCATTTACATGACTATAAAATGGGAAAACCTTGAGTCTGACCAGAAACTATATATTTTTATGAGTAGACTAACTCACAGAGGGACAGTGCAGATAACCAGACAAAATGAGATTAATGCTAGACAAGTGTATATCTTTCTAACAGAGGAATTTTTCATGTACTCACATTTAACCCAAATAAAGTCAGACAGATTCCCTTTCCAGGTGTGCACATTAACATGACTAAATTCCTGATTTTATAAGGTAGGAAACTTTAAAGCTTTCAAGACAACTTAAAACATGCTTACCACACCAGTAATAATGGGTGAGTATTTCATAATTTAACAGGAAGGCCTAATTCAAAGCATAACGTGACACTTTTGTTCAAAGCTTTTAAAATGGTTGAAGTATTTAAATGGCCTAATGCACCACTTAACTGGGTACAAACCATTAAAAATTTAATGAGCACAAGAACTTATTTAATTACAACAAGAAACGAATGAACCAATAGCAAGCATTTTATGGATTCTTTTTTGCACAGTGCAAATTAAACCGCAGAGCCTCCAAATCATCAAAGCATTTTTTTTTGTTTTGTTTTGTTTTTTTGTTAAAAAGTTTTATGAAGGAAACTGGCCTGGGCCAGAAATCCTAATTAGATCTTTTTTCTCTTTCTTCTAGGTATCAGATCGCATGGTGAAGCCCACCTTGCTGTGTCTGAGTAGCATTCTGGGAGTCTTCCCCATTCTGCAGCCTTTAGCACAGTGAGCTGATTGAGATAAAACCGTATCAAAGGCAGGTGGATGGAAAACAGGGCCATGCTGTCAGGGCAAAAAAAAGAAGCAGAACCAGATGTGGGCCAGAGGCTGAGAGAATCCAGGGCCTCCTTTCCTTGAGCAGACTCTTGCACAAGAGCTGTCACTGTTTAGGAACCTGGACTGGTGCCAAACACTCATCTAATGGTAACAATCACCAGCTAAAATTATTGTGATGTTTATAAAGTCACACATGACACTGCACTGCCCTGATATTATGATGATAGTTGGAGAGGGAAAGGGAGCCGTTTGCATTTGGAATATTATTTCCATTTTGCAAAGCATTATTGATATATAAAGTCCAATCTGAAATATTGCAGTTGTGTAATGAACTGTCATCGATTGTCTCTTACATGCACACACCCATACATTTCCAAACATGCCATGTTATTTGAATCCTTCTAACAGTGTCTCTTTCTCCCAGAGGTAATCACAATAACAGAACAGCTACTTGTCCTAAAAGCAGCCAACTGTGGTCAGTTCAATGTTGCTAAAGTAAGGTAATTACACTGTGAACAGCACCCAGGCTCCTAAGGGCTCTGTACAGAGAGGGCCAGACATGGCAATATAGGGAGTAGGGAGGACATCAGGAACACAACTCTGGTTCACATTTAGAGCAGACTCAAAGTGTTTCCAGATAGACCAAATCAGTCTCCCTCCTCTCTCTCTCTCTCTCTCTCTCTCTCTCTCTCTCTCTCTCTCTCCTTGGTAATATCACAGAGCAATAGCTTTAGTGAACTGTAGAATAATTTAGATAAATGACAAATTACAAAATGAAGTGTCAAAAAGCCAAGAGACCTTGGAAATATTGGAAAATAATATTGTTTTTGGACAACCTTGATGTTTTGCTTACATGGTTAGCAGGTCTCCTGTCAGTATTGTGTTTTTTTAGTAATTGAATTAGAATGCAATGCTCATGTGCAATGGGCTTTATAATATGCACAGTCAAATTTACAAGAAGGTGATAGAAGTCATTTTTAAAACTAAAACTGTTTTTTAACATCCGTTTCAAAACCCTGTAAATGTTAATTCACACTGACAATATTGATATAAAGTATCTTTATTTTAAAGTGCAGCCAGTTAAGAATGTAACATGTAAGATTTATGTTGTGAAGGATATGTTGATGTATTAGGAGAAAAAAAACTCTCTCTGAACTTTCATTAAACTGAGTGAACTTTTGTAGTAAGTTCAGTAGCAACTGCAAAGCTGAGAGTTCAACTAAATGCACTGAATCCCACAAGCCAACGCAATGGAAAGAGAGGGGTCTGGATATTGTCAGAGTAGCTATCTGATCACAGACATAAGACTTCCATAACAAGCAGGACTGTACCAGAGTGCTACGGCTCATTTCTGAGCCAGAGAATTTCCATTTATGTCTAGTGATTACCTACAGCAACGATCAGGAACTGTATATTCAAAAGCCCCCCAAAAAGGTTCAAAGAAAAGCATGCCCCTAGCCACACAACTTCCATAATGTCTACTCTTAAGGACAACAATGACTGCAAGAAAAAGTCTCAATACAGACATTTTCGATATCTACATTTGTGATATAGATATACATTTATGTATCCATGAGTAAAATATAAAATACAACATACTGTTTTGTGCTATAACAACAATTACATTCATTAAAGATTGTTTCTTTTATTCCTCTGTACTGTATACAATACATCATATTTAGAAGTTACAAATGAGAGAGCAATTCAATGTAAACATTTTATGTAAAAAAAAAGGTATTTCTGAGCATTTCTATTGGTCCATTTATCAGAACAATACCAGGTCCAAAATAATGAAAAAATAAAAATACTATTTATTGTACAGTAATTTAATCAGACTAAATTCCAAGCCATTGTTACAGCATATGACCTCAGGAGCCAGAAAAACCTGCTTGAACAAAGCCAGCTTGGATATCACATAACCAGAACACAAATATAAATGAACTATAAGAAAAATAATAATGAAGGAAATGATCAATAATGAGCTCTCAGTTGAAGGATATTTATACAGATACATATAGAGTAGAGGTATATACTTATGTATATATGTATATTCATACATATGTATATGTATATATGTATATGTATATGAGTTACATTACAGCAATGATAGTACTAACATCAAAAAAATACATTGAATATAGTTGAAAAAGTTGCATTCTCGTAATCATATCGTATGGATTAATTCCAATTCTATAGGGAATACAATTAAAAGTGTTGTTCTTCATTTTACTGTCTTAGCAAATACATGGCTATGCTACCAATCTTAAAATATGTAAGTATAATGGGAAGTAGAATGAAAGGTTCAAAAACTAATCTTTAAAAATAAATTAACTGTACTGCATTAACTGTACAAGACTGCAGTTTTGGATTAAAACAAACAAACAAGCAAACAAACAAATAAACAAACAAACTAGTTTGATGTGCTTCCCTTTCTAATTTCATATATGTGTACCTTTGGATTCCCAAACCTACTGATTAGAAAATTCTATTCATTTGACTATTGTACATCTATATCCCTCTATTGTGCTGTTTGTGTTAGCTGTAAGAGGAAAATGTAGACTTTAGAACATTTAAGCCGTTGATGGTTTATACTCCCAAATTTAATAGAAAATACTACTACCGATTCTCATAAATTGCCCACAGTTGCTGTTTGCATAGCCTAACTCAGAACTTTGTAAAGTGTTAAAATGTTTCTCGCTTTAAAGCCTTGAGAGACCTGTGAAGGAATTTCCATCCTTTCAGGGTCTTTGTTTTCCTCCAATATTAGTGACGGGACAGAAAAGTAACACTGAGTGCTTGGACCCAAACTAACTCTCACGCAAACACAGCTAGAGTGAAAATATGGTTTCAATAGTCCTGCTATGCCTGTGGTACTCTGAAGTGCACACTGCATGTCATACAAACCCAAGTATGCTCACGTTTATAAACACAGCATTACACAAAGTCTCTCGTTTGATAGGGTATGTTTCACAAAGAACTGCTCAGGTCAAACCACTTTTGTATTTGGGAAGAATGCAAGCTATGAAGACACCTGTTTTTGATTGATTCGGTATGGCCAGTATAACCTCAGTGTGTGTATGTGTGCACAGATTTGAATGTGTGTATGTGTTAAGTTCCCTTGTGCAATGTGAGTTGTAAAGAATACAGGTACACAATGATGTACAGGTGAAACTGTGTGGCGAAGTCTTGAGTGCGCATGTGTGCATATGCATCAGTGATTCTACGTGGTGATCCATGTCTGTAGGGCATGTGGTTGGCAGTGAAAAGGATAGAGAACTGAGTGATATGTTAACATCTCAGAACACACGCTGGTGTATATACATCCACACACATTTGTGTACACTAATTAATCTTCCCCAGAGAGACTGCCTGTGCACCAGCACATGGCCAAGACTGCACAGAGCTGCACCACTGGACTCTGATTTCCCCTTAGTGTCAACAGTCCTGGGCACTGGTTTGATTAGAGCTACACATGATGAAGTCAAGGATTTAAGAGTGTGCCAAATATGTCTACTACCCATTTAAATATGCAATATAATTTTATCCATCTTTATAACATAACAGCATGTTATACACAAAATACACAAGTTAGGTTAGGGAAGGTGTGTACAACGTAACATGGCAAAAATACATGACACATTTTTATGCAGTTAAAACAGATTCAAGACTGTATCATTTCTTAACAATAAATCTGGAAACTTTAAAGCAAATGCAAATTTGGTCCCAAATTTCCTGCAACTTCCTCCTGTAATTTACCAAGTAATGTTTTAGTGGTTTTATTTAACCTTCCTATTATGCTCTGGAAAGGCTGACTGATTAACAAGTTTTCTATCTGAACAATGTCTTTGTTCACGCAGAGCATTTTAAATTTTCATTTATGTTTAATCTTAAATTAAGGTTGTGTGTTATTTAAAAAATCAAGCCTGTGATGAAATACTGCTTCTTCATTTATATTTACATTTACATTTGCGGCATTTAGCAGACGCCCTTATCCAGAGCGACTTACAAAAGTGCTTTGCTGTTCACTCAGAATATCCTTAGCTAGTAGACGAGGCTTGAGTCTAGAGATTCCTCACACTTAGATCCTGTTGAAACAAATGTCTTTATGGAGTTAAATACTCCTGAAACAGATGAGTCTTCAGTCTGCATTTGAAGACAGTGAGGGACTCAGTTGTTCGGACTCTCAGGGGGAGGTTTGTTCCAACATTTTGGTGCCAGAACAGAAAAGAGTCTGGATGCATGTTTTCCTTGTGTTTTGAGGGATGGAGTGTCAAGCCGAGCTGTACTTGAAGCTCGAAGGGCTCTTGGTACAGCTCGAGTTTTGACCATTGCCATCATGTATGGAGGGGCTGGTCCATTTTTGGCTTTGTAGGTCAGCATCAAGGTTTTGAATCTGATGCGGGCAGCTACAGGGAGCCAATGAAGGGAACGCAGCAGAGGAGTTGTGTGACTGAATTTAGGAACGTTGAAAATGAGCCGCGCTGCTGCATTCTGGATAACTTGCAATGTTCTTCACAGCTGTGATGTTATTTCACAATAACACACCTCCTCTTCTATTCCTCGTCTATTATAAAATTGGGTCAATACATTCCTTTATCAGATGGGAACTCCATAGCAACCACCAGTCCCTGGATATGGGAACCACTTAAGTTGCTGTTGTTTTTAAGTTTGTTTAACTGGTTACATTTTCAAGTGTAACTATATGCTTATGTCCATTTTTACTAATAAATTCATACCAGTCAATTTTAACCAGGATCACAAACTATTACTTTGTGCTACTACAAAACGGTTCAAAAAATGGTTCAAAACAAATATTATTGTTAATATTTAATAAAATCCAATGTAATTATGAAGCTCTGAGCCATCTGAGTATTTGTTATTGTCAATAAATTTTAACAATAAATGTAATTTTTTACTTAAAAATGAGTTATATGATCTCAGGTCAATGAGGCCTATTTATGTATGTCTAAAAAGTAGGAGCACAAGGCTAGTTAACGTGAACTAATTTTAATTCTCACTCTCTCTCTCTGTGTGTCTATCATTTCTCTTAAAATCAAATCAAAACTACACTGAGATATAGTAAGGAAAACTAACCAGTTTGTCATGCATGCCACACTACACATTTATTTGTTGTCTCCCTCCCAAAAATACAAGTACTAGCATTTCAACTTGTGATGTAACATGATTCATCACAGAATATTGTTGTGATTAATGTGATTTTTTTTTGACACTTCTAATATAACTTTATTTTAGTTAGGTTACTCATTTTAGTTTTAACTCATAATTAATCAGATCAAATTACGCAATAGTCCATTTTTAATCAAAACATTTTTTTCTTAGATTGTTAGATTCTTTCAAGTGCTTTTTCATTACGACTATTAAACTGTAAATATGTCAAATAATTCATACCAACATTATCTTAATCAATGGTAGCTGTAACATTCTAGGTAACTCAAAGAGTTGTGTGTCATACTATGTTCAGATTTTAAAATATTTACTCAAATCTTCTGCCACAAACAAATTAAAATCACCCAAAAATCTAATCAAATGAACTAAACACGTACAGAACTTCTGAACTACATTTGCATGAAATCATTTGATCTCTTTGAAGAGAATCAGTTAACACCTTTACACACCTGACAACATTGTCTTTTTGAAGTCCATACTACTCACTAATGCTGTAATTGCTCCATGATTACTTTGTTACTTTAAAGAAGCAGAGCAGACACAAGGGGCAGAACTAAAGTCATTGACCCCTAGGCACTTTATAGCATACATCAAAAGGCTCCCCTCAAGTCAGATTTTACCAACTGTCCACCATGCATCATTGCTCACAATGTTAGTGCAAACAAAAACATGTGTAAGATAGCACATGCACTACATGACATTAACAATAAAATAATAATGTAGGGTAAAGTAAAAAAGCTACTGTAAAAACTGTTTATTTTAACGTAAGTTGTGAGTAACTTGGTTGTCTTCAATGATTTATTGTACTGAACATCAAAAATGAAAGAAGTAAAAATAAAATAACATGTGATGTGATTATGTATGTGATACATTTTTTTGATGTTCAATAAAAACATAGCAGGTTACGTTCTTTTTCATGTAAAACTCCAAATCAGTGTCACACTGCATAGTTCTTAACACTGTGTGGTGGTATGCATAAATCTCCATACATACACTGATCAGCCAAAACATTATGACTTCTGACAGGTGAAAAGAAATAACACTAATAATCTCAAAACAGCTGCAAAAATCAAGGTCTGGAACATATTTAACAGCAAGTGAACATTCAGTTCCCCTAGCTGCTGTGTTGATTGCAGAAGAAAAGGACAACTGGGTCAGTGCATCCCCTGAGTGTTCCAGGTTAGCAGTGGTGAGTAACTACCGGCGATGGTCTGAGGAGTGGCAAACCAGCCACAGGCTTCTGTGGCACCCAAGGCTCAGCAATGAGCCAGGGATGAAAAAAGTTACCAGTCCAGCCCTGGTCATGATACATGGTACAGTGAATCCAATGGACTGCTTCCACAGATGGCTGTTAACTCCCCGAAAAATACAACTTGTCTCCCATTCTCGGGGTTGAAAATCCTAATGGATGCCAGATACCAGAGGGCACTTAGGGTCTTGTTATGGTCCTATTGAGTCCATGTCTCAACAGGTTGGAGCAGAAGACCAACAGTAGTCTATATCTGGTCTCAATGTTCCTCTACCATCCACCATATAAAAAATAGCTGTCTTGTCTTGTCCCTTACCCTAAGTGCAGTTGATTGGCCAAGATATGGTTGGCCTTTTGGATTTTTTTTTTGTTTAGAACAGTTAATGATAGATTAATGCTGGACATATATTATCACCAATCTTAGCTCTTTAAGATATATGCCTAAGATCATCTCATCTCAAGTCAATGTGTTTTACAGCCCATGTCAACACATTTTCATGATTCTTTTCTAATTTGTATCTATACTTTTTGTTAAATTGATTATAAAATTACATAGAAAAATTATGCCAGTCTTCTGTGGAGTGACTATTTTTCATGTAGTTTTCCTGTGTTGGATTTAATTTGGGTAGGGAAACAATTGGCCCCAAGAAACGATCAGAGTTTGCAATAAGTCATCTACCCCAATTCTAACAGATAATTCCAAGTTCATCTAATATGTTTCCCCCAACATGTAATATGACCTTAAAACACTGTAAGTTTGTCGGTCATAGAAACAATTCAATGATCTGACACACAATTCTGAGTGGGCAGCCTGTGATTTTTAGAGTATTTAAGTATGTATATATATATAGATATATAGGATTATTGATTATTTCTTCAGTATTAAAATGTTTTTAGATGTTTAAAACCAGTAGACAGGAACTTAACCTAAGTCGGTCAAACAAAAATAAACTGCAATCTTTCTCCACTCTGGTCCAGTAGGCACTCCTACCCTGCTTTCTATGCTGAGAACACACATGGTTTAACTAATCAGCTTATTAACAAGCCCCTTCTGGTTGGACAAGGGTTGACAAACACTGATGTAACATAATGTAGCATTTTAAATAAATAAATAAATAAATAAATAAATAAATACATTTGGACGTGTCCTTATGGACCTAAGATTAGTGACAGCTTAAGTCTAGTGTCTTTTGATAGCATAGTTTAAGTCAACATACCTTCTTTTAAACTAAAGAAGCAATGTTAGATGCCAAACATGTCTTAGCTGATTGACTACATTTGGGGTAAATAATAAATCATTGTAATTAATTTTTCCACTGAACTATTCCTTTCATTAAGTATTAAAGCACCTTTCTTTTCTGTTCCCAGAGGAAATCAGACAATGTCCTCAAAAACGATAATTTCCAAGAAGGCAATATTCTACGGAATTCTGACTGCTCAGGTTGGAGTATTTGACATGCGTAGCTGACAGGTGCTGAAACAGAAAACAGTCAGGAATCTCAGAAAAAGTATCTGACACTACTGTGATACACTGCAGAACATGTTTCTACCAGATGCTATCTAAAAAAGCTCAGAGCATTTTTCCAAACATTCGCCTTAATAAATGCCTTCCAAACACAAAAATCCTTTGTTTTCTAATATATTATATGACATGGATTAACTCTTAAAAGGACATGTCAGATGATTTACCAATTTAATTTACTGATTTACTTTTCCATCACTGTTATCTATCTATCTATCTATCTATCTATCTATCTATCTATCTATCTATCTATCTATCTATCTCTCTATCTATCTATCTATCTATCTATCTATCTATCTATCTATCTATCTATCTATCTATCTATCTATCTATCTCTCTCTCTATAGCATTGGGTCTATCTTTAAAAGAAGCATTAATTTCTCTACCTCTTGAATATCCTATGACTATAATCACCAAAGACAATGATTTAAGCTGTTAGCACATAACATTGTTCTCAACCTTTTCTTCAATCTTTCCATTAAAAATGATTAAATAATTATCTGGAATATTAATTTCCTTCACTAAAACATGAATTGGTTTAAATTTTGAAGTTGAAGACAGCTAATTGTTTAGTTAACTATTCATCTTTTTTTCTTGCTCCCTTTGGGTTAGACATTTCCTTTGTTCTCAGTTTCCACACTTGTAGGCTTGTCATGTTTGTTCACATTACTTACAAGTTAAAACCTAAACTTAATCCGACTGCCATATGAGCATAATAGAAAGACTATTTCTTTCAAAAATGGATGTTTTAATAGAATGATAAGTTAAACTTTAATAGTAATGCAGTAGTTCACATAGCTTTTTTGTTCCTTGAATCAGTTTTTGGAAAAGTAATAAAAGTTCCACTAGCAGTGTGAACCACAGGACAAAGCAAATGTCTGCTAATAGTACTAATGGGCAAAGAGCTTATAGACAGCATAATAGATCAACCCCTCTGGCCCTGTGCTGTGCACAGTTAGCCGTGGAACCAAACCCTCCATCTGGCTTTAGTTAGAGGTGTCAGGTCCTGTCACTCAATTTAAAGGTGAATAAGGACCAGGAAAGAGCTTTGGTTGGCCCCCTCCTCCCAGAGATATTGAAAGCACCCCAGCCACCACTTGAATGAAGTATGGACTTTGTATGAACATACCACAGAAAACTCGATTTTACTTTTCCGTTTCATGCTCTCCAGACCAGAGCAAATTTCATTACACATTCATGGACACAAAAATACTGTCCAAGAACATAGCTTTTCTACCAAGGGGTTTCATTAACACACTATGTGTACACAAGAGAAACTGGACAGTGCTTGAGAGTGCAAGAGGATTTTGTATGTGAATGTCTAATGTCCATCATCCTTGTGTAAATGTGTAACTACTTCACTCATTCTGTAAGCACAAAATACTGTTTGTTGACATTTGGAGTCATTAGCAAATTGATTAATAATAGATCATACAGAGTCGAGTTCTAAAGATTTATTTAATTCCAAGATGTTACCACACTGACAAGTTGTTCATTCTCCCAGAAAGGCTGGGCAAAAACATTGGTTATATAGTGTCATCAGCCTTGCTGTGCCGAAAACAATTCCCAGCATCAATATAATAGCCAACAGAGGGAAAAATACTGCACACTGAAATGTGCCCTAAAACTAATTCATGAATATAACAAAACATTATAAACAAAACAAAAAATATCTAAAATCAGTATATCAGCTCAGCTACTTCCAAAACATTATACATTAAGAATTTCATAATCAATCATTTACTTTGTTAATGGGTACATTTTTCAGACCATGTAGTTATGTAGTTATCAGGTAACAAAGACATCTCAGTAGACATCTGCTTAAAATTATTCAAGTGATAAAAGCTTCAGGTGGTAGAGCATCTTTGCATCATATTTGTGGAATGTGGCAAATGCTGTTCTACATAGTGATTTATAAGGTAATAATGTTAAAGGGGCAGGCAAATATAAAGTTAGAAATACTGCCTCATGACTGGTACAGTGTGAGGTGTTAGTCTGTTGCATAGAAAGTAAAAATACTACCCACTGTTCTGTACCAATCAGTAATTCTATATTAGTTTTCTATACCAGTAATGTTTTTTCCTAAAAGAAAATCTTTCATAAAGATACCAAAAATTAGTAAAAGATTAATCATTGTTAAACTTTCAGCTTTTACTGTCTAAGTAGGCACTTGATATTCGTTTGATAATTGAAACACTAATAACCAGACTTCTTGAGTCATTGTAAATTGACAAAAAAAAGTCAGACAAGCCAGTTTAAGACTAGAATAATAATTAAATGACTAACGAAGTATCTAATTCATTGCTATGTGCTCTTTCTTTATAATTGCTCTTTTTTGTCTTGATCCATACAAGGAATACAGGCTTTATTCCTTCCTTTATTATGTCACACGTTAAATTGTTCTAAATAAAAACTACAAATGAGGTTAAGTACACTTTACAAGCATACATACTCTAATTAAAACAGTAAAATTAAAGTAGAAGTACAGTTGTCCTTGGACAATTTGTCAGATCTGCAAAACATTTCTTGGTTCACTTGATTTAACTGGCCGTGCTGATCAAACTGAAATTTATGGACAGCTGCAGAGTATTTTTTCTATAAAAGGCCTGTATGGGAACAATAATTGAGCTTGTCCCAATCATTTTCTATTAGAGTTCTTGATGTTTTGTTAACATTTAATGATTGTTAATGATGGTCGGATAGTATACAGGTTCTTTTGTACAAAGTCTTGGATGTGTATGAAAAAAGGTTAAGGAGTTCTGTTTAAGATTGTATTTTTTGTGGTTCATTAATCTGTTTTTGAATTTATAGTTTCTAAATTGCAAGACTGTTCCATAATTGAGTATAATACATGTGTGGTGAAAAAATAAAATACCTGCTTTCTGGAACATCTTCCACTGCCCAAGTTGCATTCCAATACTCACATTTACCAAGAATGGTTAAAGTTTGGATGTTTTCTTTCTTCAACTTGAAACTCGTGATGCATCAATTGGTTATTTGCCAGCAAGAATGAATGGAAATAATCAGGATTCACTGTCAAATTCAGTGCTGAGACAATGGCAGAAGATGCTGGTAGGGCCCGCAAGTGCTTGTATTTTAAATAAACAATGCACCTGGAAAATGATCTTAGTTCATTTGACATAAACAACATTGTTTATTCTGCTATGTAGAGAGGCTTGTATACACTCCTATGGTAGCCTTAGTTAAGCTGGTACACAGAACATCTCAATCATCCTTGTGTTTTTGCAAGTACGTTCTTGCACAGTAACTTGTCAAGAATGTTCTTCCCAAGAACACGAGCCCATTCTTCATGTTATTAGTATTGAGAAACACCCAATGTTCGTGTAGCCATTCTACAGAAGGTACAGGAAAATCTGTTTTGAAGAGTGAAGGTTATACAGTATATACACTATTTAAAAAATAAATATGCTATTTATTTTGTTGTTTGTACAGTATAATATTATATAATGTATAAAGTTGAGATCTGCATTTTTCTTAAATCCTACATTATTCGATTGGTTAAGATCAGCCTGGAGAGGGAAGTGAAGTGCTCTTCTGGTTCTCCTGGTGTTCTCCTGGTGAATCCATGTTGGTAATTTCATTATTATCCATCCTACATCTGAATGGCAGGGTTCTTACTCTATCCTACCATTCAGATAGCCTTTAAGCTCTTTTCTTTGTGTTGATAGTTTTCTATGGGTTGGATAACTATCCAGCTCATAACAAGCACAGTTTTTGCTGCTGAGTGTAAGTGCCCTATTCTTCTGTTTTCCCTCAACTTGATTGGCTGTTACATTTACAGCTGTATTACCTTCTAAACATTACTGCCTTTCGCACGTCCAAGAGGGTTATCAGCTGGGAACCACCCCTCATAAACATTTTGCCTCTTTAATCCTAGAACATTCCTTAACATGGGGAAGTGACATGCTCTGTAGCTTGCCCCAGGATCAATGTCTACCAGGTGTTATCGCTTCCTCACAACCCAAAAAACATATCTCTTTTTGTTCTACTAGAGCTAAGAAATCACAGATGAAGGGTGGTCATAGAAACAGTGTGTTACATTTAACCAATCCCAGCCACTCTGTTGGGCATTATTATGTAACCATGGGAAGAATATGCAACATGCAGCATGACTGACCAATATATGACATCTACTGTTTACTGGTCCTTAATTTATATAATCTATATATTTTGCTTTTGTATTGTTCTGTGGAGAGGAGGAGGACACTTGACACCCCTAAACTTGGTTTTGGTTGTGTTGAAGAGACTATAAAAATGTTTTTTACTCCATATTGACAGCTGTGTAGGTTCAAACAGTTACATATTAACAGTAAATTTGTTTTTGGCAGGTCAAACATGTTGGAAGTGAACCTATATCAACATTCAATTCTCCAAAAGCAGTTCATTTGTAGAAATGAGGACATAGAGTTTAGACCATTAAAACACGATCTCTAAACCTGTCTCCATATGAGACCCTACAGTACATCGACCACAAGTTATAAAATTGCCTGTACTAAAAAAGTAACTAATTTTGCCAGGAAAGAGACATAGTGGAGCAAATAAATGTATTCTCCTTACAACACACATGCCAAACATAGAAATAAATTATGCCTTTTACTAATCAAATATGCATGTTATTTCCTCAGCATTTTACAAACTGCCAGTGCAGGACTGGTGTAACTGAGATGGATGCTAATATCAGAACGATTATGATGTTTCCCTGGAATCAATTGTTGCAAATTTGGTGAGTGTTTGGATACTCTATAAAGGAGGGGGTGGCACTGGCATGTCACATGTAACATTCACATTAATCAAGCAGATCTGGCACATCCATGAGAGCATATATATGTTAGAATCAAGTCAATACTTATATTTTTTCTTCACTTTTGATTTGTAATAAACATATTAGTCATGTCAACACAAGAATCTGAAACTTGGCAGATGGAATTTTATGTTTTATATGTTTCTGTTTATACCCTGAGTGACATAACTGACTTTAAAATGTTGCATCATATCTCTAATAACCTAATTCTGATTCCCTGTGATTCCACAGACATCCACATCTGGAAATCCACAAAAACACATTTGGCTGTGTTTCAGTGAGTGAATAGAATAGGGTGTTCTTTCACTATCAATACAAAGCAATTTCAGGCAATCAATGGCATCTGATAATGGCCATAAAAGTTAAATGAGTAATAGGTCTTCTATAAAGAACAATTAGCCCTGTTCACCTAGCATATTTAATTGTCATTGATGTTGCCTGAGCTTGAAAAGACTTGTTGCACATGGTGACTGGTTAAACAATTTACAAACATAAACGCTAACTCTCATGAAAAACTACACAGGAGGTGGGAATTTGTTACGTGTCATAAGTTTTATGTAAATGTATGAATATATATGAAACAACATTTTCTGTTGGTAAATATGTCAAAAATGTATGTTCATGCAGTTTTTATAATTATTTTTTTTTTATAAAATACTTAAATGCTATTTTATTTGATTAATTATTGGATATTGATATGAACACACAATGAATACACAAACCATGCCAAATTACAAAGAGCTGATATGTTTAAAAGTTGATTTGATCAGAAAAAAAACCTACATTTCCAACTGATGAATCTTCATAAATGCATGCAAAGATAATCAAATTAAAAGCTCAGGGTGGTACACATAATCTAAAAGACTTTATTAGAAATGGTCCTATGGTTTCCCACAACTCTCTGAGGATTGGAATTTTGGTCCAGAAAAGGGTTGAAATTTCCAAAAGCAAAATGAAATAAAATCTCTCTTTGTCCACCCTCAGAAAGAATGGAAAAAATTAACACCAATGATACAACAAAATGACTGTTCCAACAGCTGATATTGGTAATCCCTGCCAAGTAAATGGATCCAAGCCCACAGAATATTGCAAGAGACACTTCAATCCGAAGTTTTGCAAGAAGAACTCCATAACAGTAGACTTCTGTAGACATAAGTTTCCAAGAATTTGGTCTATGTTTTGTTTTTCTGGTTAGGTTCATAGTAAATCTGTTATGCATTCAAACAAGAATTCTTATATTTTCTCAATTCTTTTTATAACATCTATATACTAGTATACTTCCACGATCATTAGACATCATAAAATATGGTGAAAAGTAGCACAATAAAAACACACATGTCCTATATTTTTCAGGCACTTATGGCTGCGATCTTGCTAACAGCAAGTCTTTAAAGCAGAATTCTGCAAGAATTGGCATTTTATGTTCCTGGGATCCCCTTACTGTGTAATTTAGCATAATACAATGCTGTGAGACACCACAAAATTACATGTATTTCTGAACAAGCCCAGAGATACAAAATCTTCATTGAAAGTATAGACTGATGGGTAGAGTAATATTACAGGGTTTTACACAG
>CM067506.1:20700391-20705391 GCA_034509495.1 Acestrorhynchus altus | reverse complement strand
TGCAATTCACTTAATCAATTATATTGATTAGTGAAAGCACAGCGTGTTTCAAAGTCTGTAAACACCAATGTTATTTAAAAAGTGTAAAGTGATGCTTGACGTTACTCTCAAATACTTTTAAAGTCTTATAAACAACCAATAGGTGTTAAATGCCCTGATATGAATCAGTTATAGATGATGAATATAACGGAAATAAAAGAGTGAAACAATTGAATGTTGTTTATAAGCCCCATTTGGCTTCTCTGGTGCTAATGTAAGGACATAATGTAAGGACATTGTTTTTTTCTCGGATTTTTTTACAGTATATTACAATGCAGTGTAAATAGTATATTAACTGTAATTATATCTCAGTTTTTTATACAAGAGACATATTTACATTTACACTCATATAATATGAAATGAATAAAAGTAGCCTGTGGACTCATGCAACCGTATAAAACTAATAACAGTAATACTAATGGTTTTACTACCACCACCACTAATAATAATAATAATAATAATAATAATAATAATAATAATAATAATAATAATAATAATAATAATGTTTTATCGCGGTAAATCCACTGTAATGTAAAGGTGCACTATACGTCGAACTGAAAATAAAGCAGTTCTTATAACGCATGGGCCGACATGACTCTCCATATCACTAGTACTTTCTTAAATACCAACTGTTACGTCATACGTTTGATTTATGCGTCGTCTGAAATATCGAGGCCAAACGGCGTTTCGCTTACTTGCCTTAAAATGTGATGGTTGTGACAATTAGGCTACAATCCTACTGTTCCTGCACTAACCGGGTAAACCGTCTCCTGAGGGCTGGGACAAGTTAAGAAAGCTCTCAAATTCACTTCCAGGTCGAGTCCTGGCCTAAACGCAGGCTCTACATCAGCAATTAAAAGCCATTCTCTTCCAAAGCAGTACTTATTAAACTGCTCATAGTGATTGTTATGTGGCACCAGAGCAGCATGAGCAGTGCTGCACGTTTCCGTTGGGTTTCAGAACGTCTCTGGAGGAGCAAGTCCAAGTCCCATCCCACAAGTCGTCACTAGAGTTTCATTGGAATAAGGGGAATGTCGGTCAGCGGGAGAGGACCGCCGTGGGGCTGGGATGAGGCGTTGTGTGAAGATCTGCTGCTCTTTAAACTGTTCAATATTATGGTTGCAGTTGCAGTTGCAAGCACGCAGCGTGAAGGTGTGAAATGGCCTTGGGGTGGTGTTTCCCAAAACACATCATCCCAAATAACAAACACGCGCAACAGCACACCAGGGCATTTCGTTTCGTTTGCACAGAATCACCTGAACATCTTACAGCCCGAATAAAGTGGAGAGAGGATCCAAGATCCTTCAGAGCATTTGGTATATTGGGGTTTATGGGCTTGGCTTTGGAGCACAGATAGACCAGATTAAACAAAGCACCTATGTAAAAAGAAAGAAGATCAAAGACATGCACATGAGCATAAAGGACAGGAGAGTAGGGTGCAGAAAGACCTCCAAGCTGGATACCTTAAGAAGTCAAGCCATCCGTTCTTCAGGATAGACGGATCCACTTGCAACGATAGGAAGTTGTCATTCAAAACCTTAACCGGACTCCGAGTACTGACATCTAGTAAAATTAACGTCCTCTCCAGAAAGCTCTGTCTCTTCCCTCCTGTTGCATGTCTTCTGTGGGTCGTGGAGGAGGATATCAGAGGCTGCGCGGTGAATGAAAGCCACAAAGACAAGCCGACGAAGATCTGAGGGAGGAACCGCCTGGGCATCTTTCGGTCTGCGAGCGCCGATCCGAGCTCTGCCGAGCAGGACACAGCTGAGGAGCCTTGTCAAAACCTGGCTGCGACCACCTGATGTCCTCTTATCCCCCCTCGTAGTGAGGAAATTCGTTTCTATGGTCCTGTGAGCCCGTGTCCCCTCCACCCCCCTGCCTCGCACTGTTTTGGAGCTCGCTGCTGTAACTCACGCCCCGGGTCCAGCCTCTTCATTAACTGCTGCCAGATCTGCTGTGGCAGCACCGCCCCTCCGGGAGACAAGCAACTGCTCACGAAGGTAAGGTGGCACATATTCATCTATGGACTGGTGCTTAATAAAGGGTTGGGGGGGGGGTCTGTGACTTTGAAGTGTGTGTGTGTGTGTGTGTGTGTGTGTGTGTGGTGGGGAGGGGGGGGTCATCAGCCTGATGTTCTTTGCCTACTTAAACGCAGCTCTCAGGATTAAACAAAACACTGGTTGCAAATTAGTCTGTAAGTCATTTCTAAATTGAGATTGCTCCTCCACAGCCTCTAGTCCACGTTGGTTTTTAGATTGACGTCTTTGAATGAAGAGTAAAATAATTCAGAGCATAGATTCAGGTTCACAGTGTGACGTCTAATTCACTCTCTCTGTTTGATGTGTTCGTCTTTGGGTTCGCTAAAATAATCTACCTAACACTTTCCAGATGGGCTAAAACACATTAAGGTCTTTCATCTATAACTAGAGTGACACGGTACCAGCTTAGAGTCTGTTAGAACCCATGCCCTTTGGACAAGTTAAACCAAACATTCAATTCCCGAAGTGATCTCTCTAATGTTTTCTGTAGGAAAACGAGCCTCAAAATGGACACAAAAAAACAACAGGACAACGCGCAAACTGCCATTTAAACCATCACCACTCTGCTGACAAACCGTACTAAATGTATTATTATTATTATTATTATTATTATTATTATTATTATTATTATTATTATTATTATTATTATTATTATTATAAATGCAAGCTTAATTGTAGATAATAGTTTGATTGAAATAAGACACAAACATATCGTTTGTGCCCGTTTAATTACCTTTTTTCAGCTCAGCCTATACCTGCAATTGCAATCACAACTAATCAGATAATTACAGAGCTAATCGATTTAAGTGAAGAAAATGTGATGTTCTTTGTATAAATGACAATGAATATAATGGGAAAATTATAACAATATAAATTAATATTAAAATAATAATATTTAAATTAAGAATATTTAAGTTAACAAACATGATAAATATTACAAAATTACAATATATCTAACCAATAGTAATAGCAATCAAAAGTAAAATATAATTTTAATTAAAACATCTCAACTAAAGTAAAACTATTGTTTCAAAAATGAAACTGCGTTAATAAAAATATAATCATGAGAACTTTGCTTGGCCCAGGCTGCATTTTTAAAAACAGCAGTGATTTTTAGTTTGACGGGATGTATATCCAAATACAAGTTAGATGAGCTCATTAATTCCACTAAGAATAAAACTGAAATTGATCCTTTTAACTGGATGATCTTCTCGCCAGGAAATAACTTTGGTCTCTTTTTCGTCCTCCTTATTTATTAATTGAAGTGTACTTTAGTGTATTTAGGATTTAGGATCTTATTAGGCCTAACAGCAGCCCGTACTTAGCAGGTCTCACATATGTACCGCCAGCATTCCTTACTTTTCCCCTCACAAATACATCACACAATTATCTTTCAATCGACCCGTGACCGGTTAGGATATGCTTTATAATATAGGTAAAAAAAACCATAAATCTGTCAAACAAAATGGCTTTTATAAACGCATGGGCGAAAATGAAGCTATTCCATTGGCACTTTATGAAGCTTAAGCAGTACAATGACTATTAGCTAGTAGAATTCTACTGCGAGCATTAAAATCTACTACGAATAGACTAAACAGATCAAATAAGTCTTAGCACAAAATTACCTACACATCTGATGTTTTCTGAATGGAGAAGGAAAGGTTTTGTAGGTCGTCGTGTATAAAAGCATTTGCTGAGTGTCATAAATATTAGTGTGCAACCCCTGCAACGTTGTAAAGGAGATTTAATATATATAACTTAAAATCCCAAAAGACCAAAACAAATGTGTCAATACATATCTTGGCTTTTTTTTAAAGACATCAGACATGACTATAATTTTAAGTTTCAGAAGTTCAGCTCCACTGTATTTATTCCACGCTTTATACGTGATAAACTGAAGACACAATGTCTGATTTTTGTCCTCGTCATTCGAATAGGGTCGTGTGAAAAGAGGATAAATGTAAAATAACAAAGTAGCATAAAACTAAAAGGTGAATGTCTTAAGTATCGACGTGGTATAATATGTGGTGCGTTCAACAGTTGTAGAAGTGATAAACAGTGGAAGAAATCTGGTATTTGATATGGCAGAGCGTTCGGACTAAAAGAAAACATTTAAGATAAATTCAAGGCTTCGTCTTGAAGAGGCAGCCACTCAGGTGTAATTCTGGAGCTTTAGTCGAAGGCAGTGGCATAAATTCAGCCTGGTCGGTCGGCTTTCTAACGATACTATAAACATCTTCAATGAAATAATTCGACTGTAAGATGCTATTCATTTGAAGTCCTCGTGTATAGTAAAGTTCGACTTCTAACAGAGTAACTTATAACTTCTACCAGCTTGAAGGGGAGTTTTTAGGATGATAAATTAAATTAAAATACAAGTTAAACGTTTAAAATAGAAAGTAAATAATGAAATAATACACTACACTTGCATTCATGAACAATAGACACAGCAAACGTTCTTGAAACGTTCAAGTTCTTTTTAAAAGTACTTGTTTGTTAAATTAAGCACATAAATAGTGTACATCTGTGATGTAAGTTAGGTCGATAAACGTCTCTGCTCGATAAATGCATTCAATTTCAGTACGACTGTTATTAGAATTGATTTTATTTAAAAAAAAAAAAGGCTTACTCTGTAACAATGCTGTGTCTACTACACTATTCAGCAAATAAACGCACACATTTTAAATTATGCAGATTATGCAGAAATGTTTTAAATCAGTTGTAAAATAGAAAAGATCATAATCTTTTAACAATAGAGAGTACATCCAATCAAATGCGTTTAATTAAAAGATCTAGAAAACGAAATATTTAAATATTGAGTAAAACTGTGTTGCAAATTGTAAAATAAAATAAAAAGAAGAAAGGGAAAAACAGAAACAATTTGCTTATCTAATCATAATTAATATGGAAATTATTATTATT